>JBBPMF010000761.1:0-17533 GCA_038090175.1 Austroboletus eburneus
ATAAGGGATCGGGGATCTGAGAGAGCGGACGCGTTGAGACGGAGCTCCTTGGTTGCACATTCGGAGTCAACGCGACCATCCGGCTGTGCGGAGCCACGGAGGTCGCGCTCTATTTTTTCGCCTCGGAGGAGGCTTCCGGTTTAGCTTCCGGAGTTGTCTTGGCAGCGCGCGCTTTGGATGCCTTTGACGTCGATCGCGGGCAATCCTTAGCGACGTGGCCGCCTTGACCGCAGAACATGCAGAGTTTATTGTCGAAGCGGCGTTTGCGTTCGGCAGCGGTCAGCTTGCCGTCTTTGCCGAGCTTCGAAGAGAGGTCGGGCTTTGGAGGAGAGTTGGAGGTACCAGAGGTACCAGGAGCGGGGGAAGTGGTGGCGGATTTGCCCTTGGAGCTGTTGCCCTTTGATCCGCCGGACTTGTTGTCGGACTTGGTATCGGATTTGGCGTCGGAGGATTTGTTGCCGGATGGCTTCTGCTGACGGTTAATCTCGGACTTACGCTCCCAGTAACGCGCGTCGATTGATTGCGCGAGATGACGGAGTGCGGCGAGCGTTGCGGGCTTGCCGACGCGGGAGATTTCGTCCTTGATTCTGTCCGGGAGGCCGTTGTAGAAATGGTGACGGAGAGCACCTTCTCCGTAGCCGCGGACTTGCGAAGCTATCCTATTGAACTCCACAACGTACTTGTTGATACGCTGCGTGTCCTTCATTGCGAGGTTGTCGAGCTGGTGCTCGGCATCTCCGACGGGGTCGTGAGGGCCGAAATTGGTCTGCAACTCGAGCACGAAGTCCCTGTAATGATCCATCCAGCGAGGACGGAATTGAGGGTCCTCCGCGTCGAGGAGGTCGGGTTCGAACCATTCTAGGGCCATGCCCTTGAGGTAAGACTGCGCAAATGTGACTTTGGCGCGGTCCGTCCTAAAGGCCCTAGGCCGGTCTTGAAAGTTCAGCTCGCACTGAACCAGGAACGTACGGAGTTTCCGAGGCTCCGTGCCGTCAAACTGGTCAGGCTCGCGAACCTTGGTCCGCTGGCTTCCGGACTCGGCGGGACGGCGATTAGCACGCGACAGTCCGCGGATGGCGTCAGCCAAATTGGTGAGCGCGTCCTGCGGGACCGGAACGTTTTCGTCTTCGTCTTCGTCGCTGTCGTGTCTGTCGCCAGGGTCGGGGTCATCGCCGGGTCCTGGGGGACCACCGGCGGGATAGTCATCATCATCGTCATCTGGCAGGTTGAGTTCATCCAGGTTAAACCCGTCGGAATCGTGGTCTGACGGTTCGTCGTCATGCGGAGGAGGATGACGACGCCGTGGTGTGTTGAACCCGCCAGGTAGGGGCTGTTCAGTGTGGGAGCTGTCTGTTTCTTCACCTTCGTCGATGACTTCTTCGATGCGAGCGCCTGGGGTTGGGGACCTCAGTTGGCATGATGCCTGCGATGCGGAAGCGAAAGTCCGACGGGCGGAGAAACTGCGGAACTCGTCGACGACAGCTGGTCCGCGACATGAACTGGCAAAAAACGATAACAGATGGTATAGTGGGGGAGTGGCCGAAGCACACTCGTTGTCAGAGGCCTGGTGCATTCGCGATCGGGATCGCGTTTGCATGGTATGTGTGGCCATGGGTGATTGTCGATTGTTGGAGGGAAGGGATGAGAACTCGGACAAGCGTGAGTTCGAATATACTGTTAAGTACGGGTCCGTCGGGGACTGGGTAGCGAACTCCGGAGCGCCGGAGTTGGTCGGAGGGGGTAGGGACTTCGGCTTCACCTTATGTGGTGCGCCCTTGTCCAGTTCCGTTGTCCCTGATTTACGAGGGGAGCGGAGCGGAGGTACGGAGTGACCAGAGGTCAGAGGAGAGTCGTCAAGACTCAAGCGAGAGAACTCGTTGACGAGCTCAATGACGGAGGAGAGAGCAGAGGACGGAACTAAGTTGATATTCGAACTGAGGGGCTAAGACATATTACAGTGGGTTTATATACGTAGGTCAAAGTCCAAATGTAGTAAAGTCAGGGTCAGAGCGACGGAGGTAACAGAGTACCGCTGCTGTGCCAGTCAGTCACACAGCTGGAGCTGTGTGCCTTACCCTGAGCACTGCAGTGATGAAATGGAGACTAACTACGAAGAGAACAAAGGGAAACGTAACATAACGTACATGAGCGCAAGAAGTAGAGCGGACATGGAGTAGCGGAGGACATAGAAGTGGCATAGCAGAGGTGATATACACGGAAGAGCGGAGGGGACTTAGTGAGAATTTGGGATATGACACTTAAACAGCCCATCAAGTCCATAAATGATCTGTGTCAATGAGAAAAGCTGAAATGGTCTCACTCTTCCAAGATCTTGTTTTCTGATCTCCTTTTTGTGTTGCATGGGCCATGTATATTGTCTTACCACTGTTTTGTTGTCTATTCCCTTTTAGTTTATGGAGTTCTGCTCCCTTCCTATTGGCTACTTGGAAATGTATAACTAGTTACTAGTTACTTGTATTCTCTAGCTAAATCTGTGCAATTATATGCAGTGTTTAGTCTCTCCTGTCTGAGTATCAAGCCTCAGCAGAGTAACTGCCCTATCAGACCTCTAAAGGACTTTATATTGCCTTCAAGGAGACACTGGATTGAAACTAGATGTTATGCACGCATAACAGGGATAAGAACTACACTCACATCAATCCCCACAACTTTCAACTGGTTTTCACTCAGGAACAACTCACTGCGTCCCTCTGAGCTACCTACCTAGCTTACCTGGTCCTCCAGGCCAGCATGCTCTTTGATCTTGAGAACCTCCACAGTGATATCCTCTCTAGTCTTTCCTCCAATTCCCTTACCACCATCCACTTGTCCCCATCCAACTCTACCTCTAAGTCCCATTGAACCATTGACTCTGAAGGCTTCTTACATCTCGATAGCTGCATTTATGTCCCTGATATTGATGATCTTTGTCTCTGAGTTCTCCAGTTCAAGCATGACCATTCTATTTCTGGCCATTTTGGCCAAAACTGCACCCTCAAACTTATTCATCACAAATACACCTGGCATAGCATCCAGACATTTGTCAAGGAGTATGTCTCCTCATGCATGGCCTGCTCTCATACAAAAGTTTTAAGACATAAGTCTTATGGGCTTTTTAAACAACTTTCCATTCCCAAGAAACCATGGAACTCCATCTCCTTGGATTTCATTGAACAACTCCCCAACTCTTCTGGACACACTGCCATCCTCGTCATCATGGACTGACTGTCCAAACAATGCATATTCATCCCGACTGATGATAAGGTAACATCTCCAGAGCTGGTGAAACTTTTCCTTCTTCATGTGTTCTCTAAACATGGAGTTTTCTCCCACATTACCTCTGACAGAGGCTCTGAGTTCATTTCCCACTTCTTTCGCCCTCTAGGCAAGGCATTGGACATCAAGCTTCACTTCACCTTTGGTTACCATCCAGAGGATGATGGGCAGACAGAACAAATGAATCAAACCCTTGAGCAGTACCTCTGTATCTATTGTAACTACCAACAGGACAACTGGTCTGAACTCTTGCCCCTTGTAGAGTTCACATACAATAATGCTCCAAATGCTACAACAGGAATCTCACCATTTTTTGCCAATAAGAGTTACCATCCAAACATCTCTATCCACCCTGAATGTGATCTGACCTCTGCTCATACCCAAGAGTACTTGGTAGACCTCAACTCCCTTCATCAATTCCTCCATGAGGAAATAGCTGCAGTGCAAAAGTGATACCAAGGACCAGCAGATGCCAAGCAAACTCCTGCTCCAGACTTCAAGGTCAGAGATCAGGTTTTTGTCAAAGCTAAGTACTTCAACTCTACTTGACCCTTTAAAAAGCTTTCTGAGAAAAATTTAGGTCTATATCCCATCATCACTCAAGCTGGCTCCCTTTCCTTCACACTCTGGCTCTCCAATTCCATGAAGTCCATTCACCCAGTCTTCCATGTTTCCCAGCTAGAACCTGCAGTCCCAAACACAATTTTCAATTGCATCCAACCTTCCTCTCCTCCAGTGGAAGTTGACAGCAAATCTGAGTATGAGATCTCTGAGTTTCTTGACTCTAAAATTGACCACAGGAGAAAGCATTGCAAAATCCTATGCTATAAAGGTACTGACAAAGAAACATCCTGGTTACTTGTGACAGAGCTAGGTCACATCTCTGAGCTAGTCGCCAATTTTCATGTCTGATATTCAGATAAGCCTGGTCCTCACATCACTTAATTCATTTCCCTACTTAGATTTCCTTTAACTCAGTTTCTCTCATAGTACTCCAATCCATTTTCTCCAACCCCATATATGTTCCCATTCACTCCATCTCATTTCCTCTTATCTCTGAAAAACAATGACTTTATTATATACAGAAAAACAAAAACTAAAAAGAAAAGAACTACTATATACTACTATACAATGTTCCTTGGCCTTTACTGGCCACCCATTTCCATGTCTCCTTCTCTGAACTCCTCGTCTCCAGACTTATCATCTCCAGACTCATCACTCTCTGCCTCCAGTGCTGAATCCTCTGTCTCTGGTGCTGAATCCTCTTTCATCTGTGTTCCCTGATTCATCTTGAGGGTCAAAACCATTTTCTTCACTGCCAGATATATTAACATGTTATAGTTAATGTCCCTCATGGACCTCAAAATGCCCTGGAGTTGGGCCATGACCCGCAACACCTTTTTTTCCCTCTTTCAGGAATCCCAGCATTGAGTTTCGGCCATCTCTCACCATACCCCTAGCATCTCTCTGAGGACTCTGATGACCAGCCCCAGCAACTTATCATCCTCCGACATGGTCTGCGCCTTCTTTTTCAGCCTTGGCACCTCCACGTTTGCCTTGCATTTTTTGGGCCCTGATTTCTCGACAGTCTCAATGACGCCTTTTTGTTTGTGTCATCTTTGGTTGGGGTATTCCCTGGGTGCTCACACTACATCTTGATGGTCAAACATGCAACACATGACTAAATCTTCTTACTGTGGGCTGGCCCTGCAGTGAGTTGCTCCTGCTCCAAGTCAGGTTGATTCATCTCCTGAAGGGAAGGACTTACCTGTGACATCTTCTCCTGCTCTCTCACACACTGCTGCACCATGATCTCCTCTGCCCTCCTCTTTGCCTCTTCCTTGTTGTGCTTTCAGCATTCAGCTTCTTCTGCCTCACACCTTGCCTTTTCCACCTCTTTGGTTCTCCTCCACTCTTTTTCCTCGCACCACTCTTTCTCCTCACACCAGTTCTTCTCCTCCTCCTTGTGCTGTTTTTTCTCCTTCCTCTCATTTGCCTGCTGGCGATGCTCAGCAAATTTCCCTTTGCTGAGTTCTTTGTCATTGTTGTTGTCATCCTGGATATGGTCATTCAACCAGGAAGTGAGGTCGGGAACTGATACTGGTATTGTCGCTAATTAAGTAGGGAACATGGAGAGAATGATGAAAGAGCAAACCCAGCAGACTCCCCACCTTATATATATCTTTTCTGAACTCCAACTCCACCTTGCTTTGATTCCCACATAGAAGCCCCAGCTAAACTGTCACCTCCACACATCTTTGCTTAAATGTATATCATGGCTTTCAGGAGTTCAGGCCTAAGAGAGGGATACTGTCACATCCCAGAAATTCTCTAAGTCAACTCCAGACCCCTCTGGCACTATCTGGTTATCTCCGGTGACTTTACTCTGATATATTCTCCTCCAATATCTCCTTCTACTTCATGTATGTATTACTTTCCTATGCTCTCTTGTATTCTGTTTAGTTAGTCTCCATTTCATTGTGTGGTGCTCAGGGTAGGGCACACAGCTCTGGCTGTGCAATGAACCGGCACTGCACCAGTACTTCACTACTTCCATTTCTCCAACTCATACCATACTTATTTTGGACTTTCCTCCTTCATATATAAACTCCTGTACTCTGTCTTAGTACCTCAGTTTGATATCATCTTAGTTCCCACTTCTCCTGTCTTTGCCATTGATCTTATCTCAGTATTCTCTCATTTGAGTCTTGACGACTCACCTTTGACCCTCCAGACCTTTATTCTGCCCTGTTTGTAAATTAGCAACATCAGACTTGGGCAAGGGTGCACCACATAAGGTGAAGCCAATGTTGCTCTGACCACAGTACAACTCTGGCATTCCAGAGTCACATACCCAGACCCCAGTGGAACTGAACTTAACACTTAGTATGAGAGTTTCTTGTAGAACAATCCCATAAAAATGATGTATGAAGATATATAAATACTTACTAGTTATCTTGTATGTTCCACAGCTAGATCTGCACAATTATATGCAGTATTTAGTCTTATTCCTGCCTGAGTCTCAAGTCTCAGCAGAGAACCCCTTTGAATCTATAGAACCTTGTGTTGCCTTTGAGGACACACTGAGACTGGATGTTGTGCAAGCATAACAATGGCACTTCATAGATTCAATGCTAAATGATATCTTGATGACATACATATCATCTGACCAATAGGATCTATATGGCATAATGATAGTTGAATGTGCCTTCATGGTACCCATAGTCTCTATGATCTCAAATGGGCACAAATAAACTGCAAATCAGCAGTTCGAGAATATAACTTACATATAGTGCATAACCAGACAATTTAACTCTTTATCCAATGTATTTGAGAAATATTTTGCAAGTCCATATAACCAGAGATAATTATGTAATGTGTGCCAGTGTACACTGATGGTCCATGCAAGAGCTAATAATGATATCTTTCAAGTGAATAAGACTACATCTGCTAGTCAGTCTTGATCAATTACAAGGTGTGAGAAACCTAAGTAAGGCAGCTATTTCAATTACACAGATTTAATATGAATAATGCCAGAAGTTGAACTATCACTGCAGCAACATAATTTGCTAAACTGAATAAAGGCCTTATCTATTAACAATAGCATATATATGTTGTATGTTGAAGTACACACAATAGATTACCAAGTTGATGAGCACAGCTTTCAATCCAGTGCATATCAAGGATCTGATGCTAAAGTGTCTCCAACAATATACCATCTGGAAATTCATATTCTCAGCATGAATTTGAAGGTGCAGTGAATTGACATTTTCTTGTTATAAGAGCCCTACTACCTGCTGATATGCATTTTGAAGGGTTCTATGGGCACAAAGAATGCCAGTATTCTGAAACTCCCCATCAAAATGCTCTGGAAACTCTAGAAAGTTCCAACTAGGTAGCATTCCATTGGCATCTAAAGAGCAGTGGATACATAATGCCAGGTGGTGTGAGTGTGTGAAGAAAGTTCCATTTAACTCCACTTGAAACACCCATGGAGATGACAAAGCAATCATTACCTCTGATGGCTCAATCACAGACAGGGGTAATATTTTTCAAAGAGACAATTATGCTGATAATGAGGGCAGCAATGGTAGCAACTTTGTATGTGATAAGTCCATCTCTATTTCTATAACAATGAAGACAATAACAGAAATGCAGAAAACATAACCTATGATGATGTCAAATTCTTGCTGTTAGCCACCAGCATGACTCAGACATGTCAAAATCTCATCATTCACTGGTAATGTAATGTCATCATGCTGACAATACCTGGCACAACAGCAACAAGTCTCAAGATGATGCTATTGCATTGTCAGCATTCAAAACAATGCAATGGCAATATCAAGACACCAGGATGCACAAAGATAATGGCAAGACACCACTGCTGTATCATCAGCATTTGCAATAACACAATCACAACAACAAGATGTTGCCAGTACATAATGAGGACAGAATGCATAGCCATTATTTTATTACTACCTACATAGTTTTTGGTCTTTTTTCTCTATATATGTGTATACAATATGTATCTGCAGATAGACCTGTCATGGGTATACATGTATAACTTATGCAGTGTCACATGCATCACCAATGTTGTACTCAACCCACCACTCATATTTGAAATTCCTTGAGAATAACATTCAAACTATTACTTTGATGATGGAACAGTGATTTTACTCACAAGTTAGTTGAATTTTCTGGAATGTTCTGACTTGCATTTCATGCAGATTTGTAAACAAACTCATGAAACACTGTATAAACTCTATATGGACCCCTTAGTGTGACAGTCTCTAGTTCTTGACTTGATGCTTTTGCTACCTCAGAACAAGAATCAGCAGAATCAGAAAGGCTGTTCTGATGAGACACCAATTATCTTGTTGTGGTATAGTATATTGTTCAAAAAGAGTTTGACTATCTACTGGCATTTCTTCTCAGCAAGTATGTAGTATGCTCAATTTACATGCTAATATAAACTAAATAGATATGTTGACAAGCAGTATCATGAGATATATCTCATATCTATCAGCTTTCTTTGATTATAGCAATAGCTTTTAATTTGCAGTTACAGAGATTGACTGTCAATTAAATTTGGATCCAGTATTCAAGTTGCAGCTTGGGCATCAATATTGTGTCAATGAATGGATAGAGCTAGCATTTTATAAGGTACTAACTCATTGGCTCTCATCAATTACTTGTCAGGAAGCATATCAAATGGGCTTGATGTTTTTTACAACCTCATTATTACAAAGGCAAAGATCAATAAACATCTCCATTTCATTGCCTATACTGAGCTCAGCTTTACTCTGCCTCTCAAATGCAAGACACCAACCAAACACATAAGTACATGAAAGGATGAGTGATGGAATGGAGTTGCATATCAGCTTTTTCATCTGGAGGCTCCATGCCAGATGATCAACTTTTTAACAATACTCTCAAAGATTGATGTTCCTGGAATGTGCATGAACTGTAAAGTTGCCATATTATCTGCCCTTCAGAAGAACACTGATGTGCTTTGCAATAAAGAGACCCTGGAGAATTTTGCAGTAATGGAGGTTATGGCTTACCAGATAGACAAATATAATATATCTGGGAGTCAATGAGGAGTCACTGAGTCAAGGCACATTGTAAATAGCTTTACATTTACTCACATGTAATGGACTCCTCTGGATGACACAAGTGTCATGACTGCAGTCACAATCAAAGGTAAACTCAAGATTGCCAAGATAAAGGATGGTGATGAGTTGGCAAGAGATTTGATGCTGACTTTGCATGCATGGCCCAAAACATTGTACACTACCTTTTATACAAATAGTATCTTATATAGCCATGCCAATACTTGGAGTAATATTTAGTGTCTCACTTAAAGTCAGCATGGTCATTATGAAGGTCATCCATCTGGGGGATATTATATAGGTATTACAGATTAATTCTACAAGGGCAACAGCCACTTTAATTCTTTCTTCTGTGAAACTGAAGGTAGATTCTGAGCAGTTTTGAGTGATTCTCACATAAAAACTTTTTAAAGATTCCTTAATTGCCTTTTCTGTCAACTTTTAAGAGCTTTGATTAGAGAACAGGCTCATAAAAGCTGTTAACAACATGTTAACTGCCTGAGTGGAGAGTACTAGTGTGAAGTTGAATCAGTCCCACATCAAACAAGGAAAAAACAAAGTTTAAAACCTTCTAGAGAATGAGGACTTCTGCAACTTTGATAATGCTTGTATATCATATATCAGTTCACTCTCATAGAGTTTCAACAATATCACACATGCAGATTTGAAATATTAAATCATAAGAGACATCAACACTCTGTGAAGTAGATGACATTATATAAACTATTCTATATATGTCAAATTCTTGCAATGTGCCCTACCCCCATCCATGAAATGCCCCTTGAATTTTTGATGATCATATTCAAAAAATGTTATATTCCTACAGCCATCTTGACATCAAGCTAGTTATTCATCCCAACACTTTAAAAAATATCCCAGGCAGCAAAAAGGAAGATAAAAACAAGTGGGAAAAGGGAAAGAGCAAGACTATGATTTCAGACTTTCATTTTGACCTCAAGCACAATCTTGTTTTGCCACAGGTTACCTGGGTTGCAGAGTGTGACTTCAGTCAAGCTTGCAAAGCAATGCTTGAATAGCTGATAGAGATGGTGAGAATCTCCAGTGTTGACACTATGCCTATGATTTTCATTCAGAAAGTAAAACATCACTTGCCAGATTGCAATCACCCCCACTTTTCTCATTCCAAACTTGATTATGTAGCATTCTGAACCACCATACTCTCCAACTCTGGTGATCATACACTCAGAGCCACCATCAACAACATAATCTGGATTAATATCTTATCAGTCAATATATCTGTCTTTCTTTGTAAACCAAATCATATATTCAATTTCAATGCTAACCAGAGTTTATTATCCATACATGGGGTAAGTACATTTCACTCCTTCAAGTTACTGTAAGAGTTCATATGCTGATAGCTTTACTTTAGATGCTATATCATTTGAGTGCAGAGGCAGCAGAGCACATGGTGCCTGTCTCAAAAATGCTTGATTTGATCTCAAAATGTCCTTTTTGTTCAATTTATTTAGCTTAGTGTGCAAATGTCACTTACCTAAGCTGGTTCATATGTTACACTCATAGTTTTCTTTCTTTTCCCTTAGTTGCACTCTGTCATATGTTCTTGATACAATATCATTTCCATTTGTTCACATATTCATAGCTAACCTGTATGCATAGACTTATTCTCATACAGGTTATGAGCCCCAGTGCCCACTGTTGAACCTCAAATGTGTTCACCCCCATATTCATTGAAATCCAACACTTGTTGAACTGCAAACATGTCTAGTAGAGTTGAAGACAGAGTACTTGAGGTTCCAAAGCTGGATGCTTCAGGGAAGAACTGGCCGATATGGAAATGGCAGCTCAAAGTATCACTTACAGCTTTACTTGACCGCCCTTGAGAAATGGACAAAGGAAGATGCAACCATGTATTAGCAGATTGTTATCACTATCACCAACTTGCTATTTATAGATCTCATGTCCAAATCCAGCTCATATGAGTTTTATGTCACACTCTGAGACAAGTTTGAGAACTGCTCTTTAGCCATTAATGTGGAGAAGTGATGGCAGCTTGCAGAAATCAAACTAAAAGGAGGCAATACTTGCACTCACTTCAAGAAAATAAAGGTCCTACATGAGAAACTTGCTGCAATTGAACACTCTATCTCCAAGACAGAGCTGTTCAATACCATTTTCATGTTCTTATCTCATTCCTATAACCCCATCCTTACCACCATGTTATTCAACATGTGCTGGCAGAACCATCAAATCTCCAGCACTGAGCTTATGTCCATGGTTACTAATGCATATGACTAGTTTGTTGCTCAAGGCACAATCCAGCCTAAAGCAGACAAGGACAATGCAGCCTTCAGTGTGGACTTCAAAAGAGGAAAATGACACATCAAGAAGTTTGAGGAAAATAGCAACAATTGTGGGTGGTATGGACATTGGAACCAAGATTGCTGAAAAGAAGGCAGTAGAAAACATGGTCAGGCACTAAAAGGATGAAAGCCATGAGGAAAGAAAAGCTTACCTGGGAATTATCTGATTCAAGAAGTACAAATACTGCTGTCTCTGAAAACAAAGAACCTGATGATGTGTGATTAGCTAATGATGATGATGATGCATTCACATCATTCACCTATGCCACACTTGGCAAATCTCACCCTTCCTACATGACAATCAAACTCTATGACAATGAAGCATCACAACATTTTTCCTCCTATCATGACCAATTCATCAATTTTATCTAAGCTAATCAAGGCAGCCAACAACCACACCTTTGATGCAATCAGATGTGGTAACATCTATGTTAAATTGCTAAATGGGTCAGCACATACCCAAATCCTTCTGAAGAATGTGTTATATGCATCATCTATGGATGTGACACTCATCTCAATTAGTCACCTTGCTATGGCAGGTTATGCTGTCCTTTTCTGTGACAAAGTTTGCCATGTCTTCAATCCCCAGAAGCATCTTGTTGGTGAAATCCCACTTGAAAATGGCCAATATCATATTTGATGCATGCCACATCAGCCTTCACAGCCATATCAAGCACACCTGAAACAATTATCATGGTGAAGCTTCATTAGCATCTGTCACATGTAGCACTATCTATGATTCATGAGATCTTATCCAAGGACATGGTTCACAGAAACCAGCTTGATCCCATGCACACAACAATGAGCCAGTGTGTGTCATGTAAATATGGAAAGGTGGACTGCAAACCAATTGGAAAACCAGGTAAGCCACAATTGTGTGCAGCTATTGATGACAAAGTTCATTCTGATGTCTGGGGACCATCCCCAGTCCAAACCCCTGAGCATAAAAAGTATTACATGTTATTCACAGACAATCACACATGGTTCATGCACCTGCACCTCCTCACTGTCAAGTCTGATGCATTTGAGGCTTACAAAACATATTCTGCCTGAGTGAAAATCCAACATGGCACCATGATCAACATTTACAATCTGATTGTGGTAATGAATACCTCCTTGGAGAAGAAGTTACGTTTTTCAAGTTTGAGGTGAAGATCAAGTTCCTTCATTCATTGGAAAACACACTTGGTTTGTTCAGCATGGATTTTCTCATCGGGGAAGAAGATGAGGAGGTCATCCATGTAGATGACAAGCTATTCTTCAGTGATTATGTTGCAGAAGGAGTCATTCATGAATCCATCGTTAATTCGGACATTGTTGTAGCCCTATTGGATATTGAACTTCATGAAGACCTTGGCATCACAAAGTTTGTCAATAAGGTCAAAGACTAGAGGGAGGGGATAGGTGTCCCAAATGGTATGTTCATTGAGATATTTATAGTCTTGGCAAGAATGGAGTTCACCATCCTTTTTTTTAACAAAGAAGAAAGGGAAGGCTTGGGGGAAATTTGAGCGATGAATCTTACCTGAGGCAAGATTTTTGTTAAGAAAGGCTTTCTAGCCTTATACTTATTTGGGGAGAGAGAGTATATTTTTCCAACCTTGAAAGAGAAGGATTTATCAAGGTTAATTTTGTGGTTGTAGAGACAGGATGGAGGTACATGATCCATAGCTTCCTTAAAAAAGATGGAGGTAAAATCAGAGTATTCGGAGGGAAGGGTAACTTTGGGTTTGGCCTTCTTGTTGGCCATGGTCAATTTGGTGGAGTTTGTGAATTTGGCAATAAGAGGATCATCTTTTGGGATAAAATGATAATTACACCATATCATGTGGTTGAAGGTGTAGTTGTTATGAGCATGGTAGATGTACTGAGGTTCCATCTTGTAATCAAGGTATTCATAGAGTTATCCATTACAGACAGAGTCTACTTGAACATGGCAAGAAGATTGGAGAGAGGGTTTGTATTGCTGAAAGCAGGCTTCATGTTTGTTTAGGTCAGCTCTATGTGATGCATAAAGCTCTTTGGATTAATTGGTGGATTCGTCAATGAAAATGGTTTGATCAAACCAGTTGATGGTGTGATTCACTGCTTTTAGCCATGGGAGATCAAGAATAAGATTTTGTTGACCACAGTTCACAATGTAGAAGAGGACTTTGTGGATGAGCCCTTCGATGTGAATGAAGAGTTTAGTGAAGAATTGAACTTCTTCTTTATCCATGGATTCTTGATTAAGGTTTGTAATGTAAGGAAGAAGGGAAATCAGATGATGGGGAGCTTGTTTTTGTGAACAAAACCCCAGTTGATGCAAGAGATATTGATCCCACTATCAATGAGGATGCAAGTGTCAATAGTTTTCAACATGTGTGAAGGGACAATGACATGACTTGAACAGGAATTTGCATTGAACCAGGCAGAGTAAATACATTTACATGTTGTACTTTAGGAAAGTCCTGTGTTGATCGAGGTCTCTATTCTAAAAATCCTCCTTTGAGAGGGTGAATTGGATGTGACAGACAGTAAGGTCATCATTGTTATCATCATTACAAGTCTGGAGTTTGGGGAGATCATTGTCGACCTGTTCAACTCATTTGACTGAAGTCTTATGAGGTTCCTTGGGGTACTTGATACAAGCATCAGCTCAATGCCCTTCTTTGAAGCATTGCTCAAACTCTTTGGAAGTTAGCTTGGGGGGTCTGGGGTATTGACCATATTGATATCCATGGCATTGGAATCACAGATTTTCTGAGAAGTGGTGGAGGAGGATCTGGTAGGATTGGTAGAAGTGAGCAGAGGGGGTATAGTATTGGTTAATGATGGTTTGGGCATGATCATTTTGGACTTGAAAATGGACAGCTTTCAAGTACCACTCATTGACCTTGGTGGAAACCATATCCATGGAAAGGATGCTGTAAAAGAGGGAAGGAGGAATGCCTGCAGTGAAGTAGTTGATCAGGATGATGTTACATGTGTGCAATGTTAAGCCTCAATCCAGTGTCTCCTTAAGAGGCGAAACAAAGTCCTATAAAGGTCCAGTAATGGTTGCTCTGCTGAGGCTTGATACTCAGGCAGGAAAAAAAGACTAAATACTGCATATAATTGCACAGATTTAGCTAGGGAGTATAAAGGAAGTAGCAACTAGTTATATATCCCTGAGTAGCCAATAGGAAGAATTTGTAATAAGAAGGAAAGAAGATTAAAAAGAGAAGTCCTTATCGGAGATTACTGGAATGATTATGGAATCATCTAATATGTAATCTGAGGGGAATATTGTCCATAGTGGGGCCTCTGGGAGGTATTTGTATAAATCCACTGGACTTGTAACAGATGATCTGATCAGTGATATCTGACAAGGCAACATTGTTCCTGAACTCAGCAATGTGTTGAGTGAGTTCAGGATCATAAGGTCCATTTTTCTTTGAGATGAGGTGTTTCAAGTGAAGCTAGTTGATGGCTTGGTTCTTGATGTCTTGGTGCTCGAAAGTACTCCTGAATTTGATGAGAAAGTCAGTGAACTTTCTGAAGGTCTGAGCAGTAATGGCCTCCTTCTGAAAGGTAGAGGTCCAGATGGTGGCCAAGTCCTTTTTCATGTAGAACAGGGCATAGGTGATTTTCTTATCATTATCATCATAAATGGCCTTGTTTATAATGAGATAGGTCTGGATTGAGATTAGCCAGGACATGGCTTTGGCATAAGAGCCATCAAAGGTGTCAGAGACTCAAAGATGAAGTTTAGTGGGTTTGGTTATCATGGTGACTTGGAGTGGTGGTTGTGGGGGTGGGGACAGGGTAAATGCCAATTGGTGATTGACTGGAATTGGGAACAGTGAGATGGGTACTCTGGGAATGCTAAGCGCTTTAGAGAATTGATGGGAGAGTTCTAGGTCCTCAGATTGTTGAGGAATGATGAGGTTTTTGTCAGTATCAATGAGGTTCTTTGAAAAGGGTTCATTGGTGTCCAATGAGTCAAGCGTTTTCCTTCTTGACATGAAGTTGAGATAAAGTCTATAATTTCTGGGGTGTTGGTGGGCAATGGTGGCTTATTCAATGATAGCCATTCAAGGGAAATCTTTGACCTTTTGTTATGCTCAACATAGTCAGAGAGTGGCCTGCAGAAGTTCGAGGACTTACTATTGCTATATAGCAGACAGGAATCAAGGAAGTCAGACAATTTCTTGACAGAGATACTAGGGATGTCACAGGACTAGCAATGGATCAATAAGTGGTCCAACAAGGGTTTTTCTTAACAGAGATTCTGGGAACCATTGAGAATCAAGAGATCAACAAATTTAGAAATGTCACAGAACTAGTGACAAATCAAGGGTACAAAGGGAGCATCCACTCAACAGTAGGATAAGAACTAAGTGACTGAGAGCAACCAAGATACTAGATAGATTGCAGGAGGTCAAAGATAGCAAATACACCAGAGTATTGAGAGTTTATATATGCAAGCCCAATGGTTAAAGATAGGCAAAGGAAGAAAGTAGTCAGTAATTAAAGGTAATGGAATCACAAAGAAGCTGAAGTCACTATGAAGCGGATGCAATGGCATTGGATAAATGTTAATAATACAACTGCAAATGAGTTACACTAAATAAGTAAGCAGTAATGAAAAGATAATGGTAAAAAAAATAACTCAAGCAGGGCTTGAATAGTGAGGGTCAAAGTCCCTTGGTGTACACAATGAGTAAACATAGGAAAAAGAAAAGAGAAGCCCAACAAATCATAACACTTTGATAGTTCAAGCTCTGATAATTCTAATGAGCCAATTGCTCCTTTGCCTGTTTGAATTCTTCCTGATGAAAAATCTTATATTGAGCTCATTCAACTTTACTCTCTTGGTCTCATAAATATTCAATGTTCTAATTGCCATGCTTTTCACTTCATTTCTGAGAAACTTATCAAGTCAAGTATTCAAAATCCTTACTTTGGCATATGCTATTTTCAAGGTCAAGTTAGTCTATCTCGTATTTAACATTGGCCACAAAATCTTCAAGCTCTTTTTGATGATCCTTAGGATTAGTCAGACTTTAAAAAGAAGATCAGAAAGTACAACAATGCTCTAGCATTTACTTCTATGAGAGTACAGATTGATTAGCA
The DNA here is from genome assembly GCA_038090175.1 of Austroboletus eburneus. NCBI lineage: Eukaryota > Fungi > Basidiomycota > Agaricomycetes > Boletales > Boletaceae > Austroboletus > Austroboletus eburneus. Next base: position 16,328 of record JBBPMF010000761.1, read on the forward strand.
GGTATTAAAACCAGATCAGACTTGGCTGATGAATACATTCAAGGAACTAAACCTTCTTTATTTAGGATTCATGGTTTTTTTTATCATTTAATGAATGCATTTTTATGGTGAGATGGTTTTTAAATTTTATATATATAGCTCTATATCTATGATCCATTGGAGACAACAAATAGATGTGCTCAAAGAAACTCTCTCTTGAATTTTGGCATCCTTTTAGACTTGCATATCACTCTCAGAAATATCCATCACCATGCTCCTCTTTACAAGCTTACTCATGACATCATGCAGGTTAGCTTTTTTACGCTTTCCTTTACTAATTAATTTTACTTTTTTCTTCCTTTTAGATTAAACCATCAGAGCAGCATAATAATGTGAGAATAAAGCTTCATCTTCAGCAAGGTAATGATCTCAGAAGATATAATCTTTCTACTATGAATGAAATATCTGCCATTGTATCTGGGCATGGCTGAAAGGATATTCAATCTAATTGTGGTATTGTTCTTCATCTTCAAGGTGGTGGTCTTCATCATATCAGCAACCTACATTCTTTCTATCTTTCTCTTTATCATGTTCTTCTTTTTCAACATGAACAAGAAGGCTGGCATCTAAATATTCCATTGCATGAAGCTCATGGCCAATCACATCACTCAAAAAAAGTCACTCAACTTCTCTGATATGCATATAGACTTTATATTTGTCATTCACAAATAGAATCCCTTAATCTCTTCAGGGTGGTAAACTCTTTCAACAGTTGGTCTGTAATGCTTCAGTCTTTATTGAACAGTATAATCTTATCTGAGCTGCCAATAATCAGACAATACTGAGAGCTGATTTGTATCAAGGACTAAGTGATTGTTTGAATCAGGGTCCAGATCAAAATATGAAGCAAATTAAACATGTTATTCTACCCTCAACTTTTAAGGATAGTACATACCAGATACAGCAACTTCTTCAGAATTCCTTGGCTATTTGCAGAGAGTATAAGAAGCCTGATCTCTTTCTTATTATAACTGCAGATGGTAGTTGTGTTAACCTTATGATTGTGCACTCCTACCTACATTAGTGAGTCATGCTTTAGACTAGTGAGTCACGCTCTAGGCTAGTGAGTCACGCCTAGTGGCGTGGTAGTGTTGTGTAGTGTTATTGTAGCGCTCTGGATGTAGCCCGGAGTTCACTGTCTATGTCCCTCAGTTTCTGACAGTGAAC
>JBBPMF010000762.1:6037-17531 GCA_038090175.1 Austroboletus eburneus
TCGAGTTTGAATATACTGTTAAATCCGGTCCTGTGGAGGTCTGGGTACTAATCTCCAGAGCACCGGAGGTGTATGGTTTGAAAAGTGACTTTGGCTTTACCTTATGTGATGTGCCCTTGTTTGAGTCCACTGTTGCTAATTTACAAGAGGGGCAGAAGCTGGAGGGTCAGAGGGTTGAAGGTGAGTCATCTAGATTCAGGCAAGAGAATGCTGATATGAGATCAATGGCGGAGGAGTAAAGCGGGTGATTAAATCGATATTCAAACTGAGGTCTAAATTAAGGGTACATGGGTTTATATACGGAGATTGGAGTTCCAAAGAAGGAAAGGCTAGGGTCATGTGGAGAATACAAAGGAACTGCTACTGTGCCGGCAAGTCACACAGCCAGGGCTGTGCTTCCTTGTCCAAGCACAACAGTATAGAATGGAGGCTAACTAAATAGCGAAGAAGGAAGTATAAGAAAGTAACATAAGTATAACATACAGGAAATGAACATAGGATCGGATATGGAGGAAAGAACGAGAGACCAGGGAAGACTTAGCGATGGAATGTTCCAACTCCAGAGTAAGATAACCAGAGGTGGTCATACAGCCTCGGAGATGGCTGGAGGGGACTTGGTCAAAATCTGGGATATGACAGAATCCATACAGATGACAAGGTTGAGAATGCTAAAGAATACTACACTAAACTGGAAGCAGGTCAGCACACTTGCTATATAAAGGAAGATGCACCTTTTTTGATCAGTGCTTCACTTGAGAGGAAGCAAGATGGTCAAAATGCAACCAACAGTACTGAAACTAAATGGTGGGACATTATAGATAACCCAAGCAATCCAGAACCAGCCTGAAGATTCCAGTGAGATTGGTGGAGGACCATCATAGAGTGATTAGTAGTCACATGGAGTTTGAAGATATGGGGATACAGAGGTTAGAAGAAGTAAACACATATGCTGGAAAAACCAGAGAAGTGCACAATGAAAGTAGAAATTCCAAGGTGTGAAGATTGAAGATTCAGATGGACAGAACACACACTAAATAAATAAAGAGAAAAGCACCAGTGGGGATGCAAGTTTGTTAAATCTGGTCCTGCAGACTCAGGCAAGAGAATGCCAATACAAGATCAATGGCAGAAGGGAGAGAAGCAGGTAATTTAGTTGATATTTGAACTGAAGTCTAAGCTATGAGTACAAGGGTTTATGTATATGGAGGTTGGGGTTTTGAAAGTAGAAAAGACTAGAGTCATGAAACAGAGGAGACTAAGTATCATTGCTGTGTTCCTTACCTGAGTACTGTGGTAAAGAATGCAGACTAACTAAACAGAGAACAAGGAACATAGGAAAGTAACATAAGTATAATGTATAGAGAATGAACATAGAATCAGATATGGAGGAAAGAACAAGAGACCAGAAGAGACTTAGCAATGAAAGATATTAACTTTGGAGTAAGATAACTGGAGATGGTTGAATGACCTCAGAGATGACCAGAGGGGACTTGGTCAAAATCAGGGATGTGACAGTATCCCTCTCTTAGGTCTGAATCCCTGAAGGCTGTGGGAATCATCAGTGGAGATGTGACAATGTGAATTGACTGAATTGGTTAAAGCAGAGTGGTGGAGGGCTAAGCAAGGTGGGATTGGGATTTGGATTGGATATATAAGGCAGGGAACTTGGCTTCATTTCTTTTCCTCAATTCACTATCATATCTTCAATCATCACAACAATCACTACTTTTACCCTTTACTCCAACATTACCTTCTGGTCTGATGACCAGCTCCAGGAGAACAACAACAACAATGATGAGACCTTGGCATTGGTGAAGCACCAGGAGTGTCACTGGCAGGTGACCAAGAAAAAGGTGAGGAAGAAGTGGAGGAGAAGGAGCAGCATTGTCAGGAGAAGGAGAAGGTTGCAGCACAGGAACGATCCAAGGCATCAGGGGTAAGTAGATTGACCAATTGCCAGGGTTGAGCTAATGCAGAGCAGGGACAGGCACTGGCCCAACCTAAGTCTCACCTAAAGGGCAAGGGCAAGACAAGGGTAATTGAAGAGCCTGTTGAACAGCTGGAGAATGCCTGCAAGAGATGTATCCGGCTGAACATCCAGTGTACACTGGCATCAGGGAAGAAGGCGATGTCCTGTGTGACATGTGCCACTATCAAGATGCAGTGCAAATGCCCTGGGCCAACTCTGACTGGGGACAAAAAAGAAGACAACAACAATGAAGTGGTGGAGATGGTTGCACTGAAGAGGAAGAGGGAATTTGTGGGGACACCATTGAGGAAGAAGGTGAAGACAGATATGAAGGCAAGTCCAGTCATCAGCCCCTTGAAGCAGCAAGATTTCATCCTGGAGCTTACATTGGCCATCCAGCAATAATCTCAGAGACTTGCTGGTCAAAATTTAGTCTTGTGGAAGATCAAGGACATGATTACCCTCTTGGTTGTGAGTCAGCAGGAGCTGGTCACTGCTCAGCTTGAGTAAAGGAAGTGAGGGAACTGAGAGCAGTAGGAGCGAGAGAACCAGGAGCAGGATACAGACAGTTCAGAAGTGGGGACACCAGAGTCAGAGGAGCTGGGGTCATTAGTGAAGAAGACTGCAGAGGCAGTGAAGAAGGGAAATGAGGCAGAGAAGGAGATGAGGACAGAAGGAACTGGCATAGATGTCAATGTAGATGGGGAGGAAGAAGAGGATGTAGCAATGGAGGGCTAGTAGTCCAACTGGCATGCCTTCTGTGTACAATTACTAGCATATTTTATGTATTTTTTCTTTTCTTTTTTGTAACTGTAATATCAGAAGAGTTGGAAATTGGAGTGAATATAATAAGAGAAAAGGAAACATATCAAACCATATCAGAGTAGTATAAAAGTATAATAGTCAGAAGAAATCTAAGTAAAGAAAACAGATCAAGAAATATAAGGACTGGGCTTATTTGGATACTGAGAATGGAAATCAGAAATGAGTTCTGATGCATGGTTGAGTTCTGTCATTAACAACCAGAAAGTTTCTTCATCAGTATCTAGCCAGACCACCAGACTGGGTATAAGATTTTACATTGCTTTTTCCGGCAGTTATTCTTGAAATTGAGAATCTCAGCAATCTTGTACTCTGATTTGCTGTCAACTTTTACCAGAGGTAGCAGAGTTTGAACATGATTTGGGATGGTGTTTGGGGCTGCAGGTTCCAGCTGTGAAACGTGAAAGACTGAATATACAGCCTTTATGGAATTGGATATATGTAGAGTGAAAGAAAGAGAACTATGTAGCTTGAGCAATGATCAGAAATGGACCTAGATTCTTCTCAGAGAGCTTCTTGGAAGGTCAAGTTGAATGGAAGTACTTGGCTTTAATTAAACCTAATCTCCAATTTTGAAGTCCAGAGGAGAAGATTGTTTGACATTGGCCAATCCTTGATATCACTGTTGGGCTATGGCTATCTCTTCTCAGAGAAATTGATGGAGAGAGTCAAGATCTACTGAATATTCTCTGGCACAGGCTGATGTCAAGTCACATTCAGAGTGAACAGAGATGTTTGGGTGATATCTCTTGTGGGCAAAGAAAGGTGAGACACCAGTGGAAGTGTTTGAAGCATTGTTGTAGGTGAACTCTGCAAGGGGCAGGAGTTTGGACCAGTTGTCTTGTTGATAGTTGCAATAGATCTGAAGGTAGTGTTCCAGGATCTGATTCATCTGCTTGGCTTGTTTGTTACCTTCTGAATGATATCTGGAAGTGAAGTGAAGCTTGATGTCAAGAGCCTTGCCTAGAGATCAGAAGAAATGGAAGACAAATTCAGAGCCTCAATCAGAGGTGATATATGTAAAAGGGTACTCCATGCTTGAAGAAAACATGGAGAAGGAAGAGCTTGGCCAACTCTGGAGATGTTATCTTGTCATCAGTCAGAATGAAGATGCATTGCTTTGATAAATGGTTGACTACAACTAGGATGGTGGTGTGTCCAGATGAAGCTGGGAGTTGCTCAATGAAATCCATGGATATTGAATTCCATGGTTTCTCAGGGATCGGAAGCTGTTTAAGAAGACCATAGGGCTTGTGATGAGGAATCTTTGTGCATGTTCAGGCTGTACAAGAAGCAATGTAGTCCTTGACAAATGTCCAAATGCCTGGCCAGGTATATTTGTGATGGATTAGTTCCAGGATGCAATTCTACCCAAAATGGCTGGAGATGGAATGGTCATGTTTGAACCAGAGAATGCAAAGCCAAAGGTCATCGATGTTGGGGATATACATTTGACCATCAAGATGAAGGAAGCCATTGACATCTATAGTCCAGTGAGAAGTGGAGGTAGAGCTGGATGAGGGATCAGAAGAGGAGAAATGGATAGCAGCTAGCAGGTCCAAGGAGAGACTGGTGAGGATGTTGCTGTGGAGCTATTCAAGGTTGAAGAGGGTGCTAACCCAGAGGACTGGATAAGCAAGGTAGATAGCTCATAGGGATGCAGCAAGTTGCTCTTAAGTATATACCAGTCAGAAATTGTGCAGATTCACATGAGTGTAGTCCTTATCCCCCTCTTTGGGATAGATATCCCAGCATTGAGTGAGGGCATTGAGCTTCTCATCAAGGCAGCTGGATTGAAACTGAACCACCATGTTGAACTGTGACAAATATTCTGACCAATGGGCTTGCTGCTGGGTAAGGAGTTGAGTTGTGGCAAAATACTTGAGATTCTTGTGGTTAGTGACCACATTGATGGATATCAGAATCTTCAATGTAATGATGCCAGGATTGGAATGCTTCATGTATCATCAAAAGCTCCTTATTGTGAGTATTATAATTCAACTCCAGAGACATCATTGTGCAAGAATAGTAGGCCACTGGCTGTATTTCATTGTTTGGACATTTGATGGAGAGGATGCCAGCAATGGTGTAGTTAAAGGTGTCAGTCTTGACAATAATGGGAGCATTAGAGGTCCAGTGAGTAAGAATAGGAGCAGAGGTAAAGGCAGTTTTAAGGGCATTGAAGGTAGAATGACAGGCATCTGTGAATTGCCAGGAAACTCCTTTGTGGGTAAGGCAAGTAAGGGAAATGACAATATCAGAGTAGTTGTGAATGAAACACTGATAAAAGTTAGCAAATCCCAAGAATGATTGGATATCCTTGACTTTTCAAGACTCAGGCCAGTCAAAAATCAACTGAACCTTGTCTGAAGCCATTGTAAGTCTGGATGGAGACATCCAGTAACCAAGGTATTCAGTGGAGTCTGTATGAAACTCACATTTCTTGGGTTTGGTGTAAAGGTCATGCTTCCAGAAATAGCATAAAACTTTCTTGACATGCTCTTTGTGAGAGGACATGTCTTCAGAGAAAACAAGGATATCATTGAGGTAGATGATCACACTCACATCAAGTAGATCAGAAAAGACAGTATTAACAAACCATTGGAATGCCGCCAGGCATTCATAAGATCAAAAGACATGACTAACCATTCATATGAGCTGTACCAGTGTTAAGTCCGGTTCCGCTGGGGCCCGGGTATGTGACTCCGGAACACCGGAGTTGTACAGGGGTCGGAGTGACGTTGGCTTCACCTTATGTGGTGTGCCCTTGCTCAAGTCTGATGTCGCTAATTTACAAACGGGGCGGACTAGAGGTCCGGAGGGTTGGAGGGTTGGAGGAGAGTTGTCAAGACTCAGATGAGAGAACGCCAAGATGAGATCAATGGCGAAAGAGGAGAAGCGGGAACTAAGGTGATATTCGAACTGAGGTACTAAGACAGAGTACACGAGTTTATATACGGAGGAGGAAAGTTCAAAAAGAGTATAGTACTAATTGGAAGAGCGGAAGTAGCGAAGTACTGGTGCAGTGCCGGTTCGTCGCACAGCCGGAGCTGTGCGCCTTACCCTGAACACCGCACGACAGAATGGAGACTAACTAAATAGAGATACGATGGTACCAAGGGATAACGTAACATAATGTACAGATGGATGGAAAGAACGGAGACGGAGGACATGGAGTGGTCGGAGTACACATATCGGAGGAATGTCACCGGAGGTGACTTGAGTAGTATCGGAGGAGGTCGGAGTTGACTTGGTGAAATTCTGGGATATGACAACCAGGTATGGAAGTCAGTTTTCTATTCATTACCCTTGGCGATGCAGATCAAGTGATACATATGCTGGAGAACAATCTTGAAATATACTCTAGTGTGGCTTGGGGCATTGAAAAGGTCAAAAATGCAGGAAAGTGGGTAGTGGTCTTTCTTTGTAATCTTATTCAGGCCTCTGAAGTCAACACAAAGACAGAGAAAATCATCCTTCTTGCAGATAAAGAGAACCAGAGCTGCATGAGCAGAGGAAGAGGGTCAGATAAATCCAATGAAAAGGTGTTCATCAAGGAAGACAAGAAGGAACTCTAACTCAGTCTGGAAGAGAAAGTAGGTGGTACTAAGGGAAGGCAAGATATCCTCTTCTAAATCAATCTTCAAGTCATGTTCTTGGTAAGGGGTGAGAGTGTCAGCTTGCCACTTACTGAACATGTCAGCAAAGTCATGATAGTTCAGAGAAACTCTGAAGAGATCAATTTCTTCAGGAGGTTGGGTCACTGAGGCTCAGAGATCACCTTTTCTAGAATGAAGCTGCAGACTAAATTGGATGAAACCTTGTAGGCAACAAGCCAATGTGAATGCCAGAGTGTTGATGAGCATGATTGGTGGTGCCTTGTGATCAGAGAATCTTGGTGTATGTGAGGTGGAAGGGTTGACTGGAGGTGGTGAAATCTTAGGCATTAAGGGTAAGCATCAGGGGTGCCAGACTGAATTACTGAGTAGAACAGAAAGAAATACTGCTTGTAACTCAGTCAATCAATGGATTGGAGTGGGTAAGTCAGTTGTGTCCTAGAAATAAGGAACAGGAGCCATCTAGTGGAGTGACATAGAACTTCATTGGAGTAATATTACCAGAGGAAAAAAGAATGGAGAGATTAAGAGCCTGAGTAATTGTCAACTTTGAGGTGCCATTAAATAGACAAAGGAGAAGAGATTGAACTGTATAGGTGGACAGGTTATGTTAATTCATAAAAGACATATCTATAAAACAATTGGAGGATTCAGAGTCTACAAGCACCAGAAAAGGAGAGATATTATAAGAGACTAAAGAAAGTTAGAAAGTGTGGACACATTGAGATAAATCACCTTGAGTGCATATATGGTGCCAATGTGACCATCCAGCTATGCAGGGCTTCAAAGGTTGTGCTCTATTTTTTCACCTCAGTGGAGGCCTCTGATTTAGCTTCCAGAGTTGGTTTAGTAGCATGCACTTTGGATGCCCAGAAAGTGTACTTGGAGCAATTCTTTGTGATGTGACCATTTTGGCCACAAAACATGCAGAGATTGTTGTCAAAGCATCATTTTCATTCAGCAGCAGTTAGCTTGCCATCCTTACCAAGCTTCAATGAGAGGTCAGGTTTTGGCAGGGAGGTACAGGAGGAGTTGGAGGTAGGGGACATAGTGGCAGACTTGCCCTTTGATGAATTGTTATGATTATTAGGCTTGTTACCACCAGACTTGTTGTTGAACAAGAACTTGTTATTGAATGATGTTTTCTGGGGGCTGTTACGCTTGCACAACATCTAGTCCCAGTGTGTCCTCAAAGGTGACACAAAGTCCTGTAGATCCAAAGGGTTCTCTGCTGAGACTTGAGACTCAGGCAGGATGAGACTAGACACTGCATATAATTGCGCAGATCTAGCTGGGGAATATACAAGACAACTACTAACTATTTATACAGTCCGGAACCACCTCGGAACGGAAGGGCAATGGGACAGGACACATGGTACGTTACAGTGGCCTCGTGGATCAATGGTAAGAATGGGAGAACACTGCCACCAGAAGGAGGATGACAGGAGGAGCGGAGGTCCATGAACAAATTGGTTCTGGAGACACATGGTAAGAGTTACAAAAATGGAATGAGGGAGGAACAGGGTGAATCAAGAATAGGAATCTCCATATGACCATATGGAGCATAGTCTTCGGGGAATAGAGTCCAATAGCATTCTAGGGGTAGTCCGTCCTCAGGCTTTCATTCAGGTAGAAGAGTGTTGAAGAGTTCTGATGGTTCCGGAATTCCGGAACCTTCGGAACCATGGGAAGGTACTTCGGAAGCGTCGGAACCGCGGGAACAAGTTCCGGAACCTTCGGAACTGCGCTTACTTGTAACATTACCCTCTTCTACCTGTTGAAGACCCTCTTCAACTTCTAAAGTCACCTCCTGCAGAGTCTCCATCATTGAAGATGACATTGTCATCATTGAAGTCTTCTGGGTCGAAGCATTCAGCAGAGGAGTGCCCCATTCCATTACAGGAAGAACATCGGTTGGAAGGACATTCTCTTTGGATATGTCCAGGGGCTTTGTGCTGACAGAAGGGGCATGTGTAAATAGGGCAGTCGGGTCGCAGATGTTTGATACTTCCACATTGGAAGCATGCGAGTTTGTTGGACCTCCTATTTCTGCGAGTTGATCCTGGGGCAGGTCTTGGGGGAATGGGAATGGGGTCAGGTGATGGTACTTCTTTCTGTTTTCCTTTTTCTTTTCCTCTGACCAAACTCGTGCTCTGTCCCTCACCTCCTTCAACTGATGATAGAGACTTCTTCGGGCCATCTCAAATGGGTAAAACTTGGGGGGTTTGGGAAAGGGAGGTCGCGGCCAATCCTTCTGCCATTTGTAGGGTTGCATCCCTAATTCTCCTCTTGGCCATGGCGATTCCTCCAAGCAATGGTCCAGAGTTTCCCATGATGGGAGGGTTTCAGGCATGGCTGGTCCCATTACGTTTCTCGATGATGGGGGTAAAAGAGGGCGATATGGCAAGGTGGTCATGGGCGAGGTCCAGGAGGTAGTTCTCTCCCTGTTCCTCAGTGAGAGCTTGGAGGAGTGGTCAGAGGTAGGGGCCAAAGCAACTCTGGAGAAGGTATTGACGATTCTGAAGATACCAAGGTCTGCAAGGGTTTGACAGATCTGGATTCATCCCTCAGCCAGAGAGTGTTTGATTGCGTAGTCAAGTGATTCTGCTGGTGTTGGATTTCTTCGAGCTCTCTCATGATTGAGTCTGACGGAGAGTGAGAGTCGTTGAAAGGCTGTGATAAGGGGGGGGAAGATGGGTGCTTCATCGTAGAGAGGGTGTGAGATGAGGTAGTGGTAGAGGGCTGGGCATTCAAGGACCGATACCAGGAGGGTGTTTCGAAAAACAGGGGGGAGTCTATGTCCTCGGACAGGAGGTAATTCAGGAACGAAGATTCTGGACATGAGAGGGGGTATACAGGGGGTGTGAAGTCTTGGGGATTCATGGGGGGATTCGAGGGAGTATTCATGGGGTGTGGTCATTGTTCTGGGGACCTTCAGAGTTTCCTTGATCGTTTATAAATCTCCAAAAGTTCCAATCCATTTCCGAGGTTAGATTCTGGCTCCCATGTGTCATCACCGGAACCATATCCTTTCCATCGGATGCAGAATTGGCGGGCTCCCTTCCTTCCCCTATGGGCAATGATCTTGTCTATTTCCCACTCCTCTTCTCTGTCTATTAGTTCTGAGGTAGGTTGGGAAAAGTTGGTTCCATGTTCCCAGGTTTCCACATAAGGGGTTAGTAGGCTGGCATGGAACACGTTGTGGATTTTCCATGTTGGGGGAAGGCGGAGCTGGTAGGCTACAGGAGAGATTACTTTTTCAATTTCGAATGGTCCTTCACGTTTGAGGGCTAGTTTTCTGGCTGGGTAGTTTGTTTTTAGATTGGTTGCTTCCAACCATACTTTATCTCCAATTTTCCATGGGGTGAATGTGGATCTTTTTCGTCTTTCCATAAACATTCTTGCTCGTTCATGTGCAGCCAGTGCCTCTTTTCAAGAGTCTTCCAGTTTGGTTAACCTATTTTTCAATTCCGGAACAAATGTTTTTTCCGATTGGTGGATAGGCTCGGGGTTGGTATCCCATGATTAGTTCAAATGGGAATTTCCAAGTAGAGGAATGGGTTGCTATATTGTGATGAAACTTGGCCAATGGAAGGAGTGGGACCCACTGATCCACTAATCTGTTGCAAAAGATCTGGAGGTAGGTTTCAAGTTCCTGATTCATTCGTTCAGTTTCTCCATCTGTCTGGGGATGGTAGGCAGAAGATAGGGCAATGTCATACTGAAGTAGTCGTGCTAGTTACCTGGCAAAGACAGATGCAAATTGGGGGCCCCTATCTGAGATGATTCTGTCATGGAGACCAAATCTTTTAAACACATGGTCAAAAAAGAGTTGGGCAATTCCTTGTGCATCAATGGTTTTGGAGTAAGGGCAGAAAATTACCCCCTTCGAAAGGCCATGGTCGACCATGACCATAACAGAGTCAAATCCAAAGACAGGAGGTAGTCCCAAGATAAGGTCAACAGAGATCTGTTGAAAGAGGCAAGATGCAGACAAGTTTAAGAGCATCAGAGGGGGGGATGTAGGATGGGTGTTTACTTTATTGGCTTGACAAGTAGCACAACCTGCGATGAAGCGTCGCAGAAATGTGGACATTCCTGGCCACCAGAAATCTTTTTCCAGAGCACCTAATGTTCAGAAGTGACCCATGTGTCCACTTGTTGGGGAGTAGTGTAGATCATGAACCAGTTTTTGGCGGGTGGGTTCTGGGATAAAGAGATGTCCTTGGAAACGGAGTTCTTGATCTACAAAGGTCCAGTTGGACAACTTTGTTCTAGGAAGCGGGGTGGTGTCATTATACATTTTCTCAAGTGTGATGAGGACAAAAGAATCAGAAGGAGTAGACTTTGCAATTTTATTTGTTAAAGCAAGATCGATCTGTTTACAGAATAGGTCTTCTGGAAGGAGAACAACCTCAGCATTGTCTGACTCAGTGGATATGTTGTCTTTTCTTGAGAGGGCGTCGGCAGAGCCCATGTGTGTTCCTGGTACATGTGTGAATGCAAGGTCAAAGTCTTGCAGGAACATTTGCCATCGAGCATGTCGTCATGATAGTCAATGGAGGGCTCTGAAGTAGGTAAGGTTTTGTGATCAGTGAGTATTTGAACCACATGTCGAGCTCCAAGTAGGTGGTGTCTCCAATCTTCAAGAGCATGGATAACTGCCAGTAGTACTCTGTCATATATATCATAGTTTCGTTCTGCACTCGATAGAGTGGCAGATCGGTATGCACATGGGTGGAGGTCGCCATTGGAATCTTTTTGCATGAGAACTCCTCCTGTGGCTAGGAGTAAAGCGTCTGTCATTACAAAGTATGGGTGTTCCAGATCCGGCTGTTTTAGGACTGGAGAGGTGGAGAATACTAGTTTCATGTCTTCAAAGGCACATTGTTCTTTTTCTGTCCAAGTCCAGAGTTTGTCCTTCTGAGTAAGTTCATTAAGTGAGGCAACTCTCTGAGTGAAGTTTGGGATGAATCTTTGATAGAAGTTGCAGAATCCTAAGAAGGATCTTACTGCTTTGACTGAGTTGGGGGGGTTCCATTCTTTTATGGCTCGGAGTTTGGTTGTATCCATTGCAAGTTCTCCT
>JBBPMF010000763.1:0-17491 GCA_038090175.1 Austroboletus eburneus
CTGCCGCTTTTTCCGACCATTCCTTCCAAGATCCTGGTTCCTTTTCCATTCCTAGGATTCTCTCTGTAAGGTCTGGGTCTAGTCCTTTCATATAACATTCAATCAGCGCGTTTTGATCCGAGATTCCAGCTTTTGATACAAGGAGTCGGAAGTCTGTGTTGAATTTATTGAGGGGATCTAGCCCTTTCCCTTTCATTGTGATCTGGTGTAGTTTTCGTCGAGAGTCAGCAGCAGTGTGCTTGTCTGAGAAAATTTCCAAAAATTCGTTTTTGAAATCGTTCCAGGTGGCTTTGTCCGGAGCAACGTTTTTGGAGTCGAAGTTCTCATAGGCAGCTTCAGCGAACTGCTTTCCTCACCCTTTTGACATCCTGTTGAGGGTGGTATAAATCTTCTTCAAATCATCATACTTATCCTTGTTCATAAGAAAGTATGCATCCATGGCTCTGATCCAGAATTTGGCATCAGACGCTTCTCCTGAGAACTCTTCTGGGAGTCCAGCTTTAAGTTCAGCCATTTCTGAGTGGTTCGGATCGGGGAGGGGATTGATCTGAGGGATGGGGGTGTTATGGGACGAGGAGAACGGAGTTCTTCGAGACAAATGAGATCTTGATGGAGGAGGAGGGGTTCCACTTTGAGCAAAGTGTGGTTGGTTCCTTCTGATGGTCTCAGAGATGGATTCAAGTCTTGATTGTTCTCTTCTGTCTGTTGAGTCCTCAGAGTCCTCTTGAGGAGGGCTTTCCCTGTATCCGTACGAAATGATGGGCAACTAGAGGGGGGGGGGCCTTGCTGCGTAGTAGCAGAGGTATGGGAAGAGCTAGATCTTTTGTTATGCTTGCACAACGTCTAGTCCCAGTGTGTCCTCGAAGGCGACACAACGTCCTATAGAAATCCTGGGGTTCTCTGCTGAGACTCGAGACTCAGGCAGGAATGAGACTAAACACTGCGTATAATTGCGCAGATCTAGCTGGGGAATGTACATGGCAACTATAGGCTACTTATACAGTCCGGAACCACCTCGGAACGGAAGAAATGATGGTCGGAACACATGGTATGCTACAACGGCCTTGTGGAGTCAGGGATAGAAATGGGGTGACATAGTCGCCCAAAGGAGGGGCGAAAGGAGGAGCAGAGGTCCATGACGAAAACAGATCTGGGAGCACATGGCAAGGGTTACAAAAGGGGAAGAAGAGACAAACATGGTGAGTCAAGAATAGGGATCTCCATATGTCCATATGGAGCGTAGTCTTCAGGGAATAGAGTCCAGTAACATTCTGGGGGTAGTCCATCTTCTGGTGTCCATTCCGGTAAAGTGTTGAGGAGTTCCAATGGTTCCGGAATTCCAGAACCTTCGGAACTGTGGACACTTGTAACAGGTTCAGTGGAGGGTTCATTGGAGTCAGACGAATCAATGGGGTCCCTTCACAATGCTGGGTTGGGATAGGGTCTAGGGTTTCTGGGGTGTTGGTATGAAATGGTGGCTTATTTGAAGATAGCCTTTCTCAGGGGAGATCCTAGACCTTTTGTTATGCTCAATGTAGTCATGGTGTGGCCTACAAAAGGGTCAAAGGCTTACTGTCGCTATGCAGCTAACAGGAGTCAAGGGGTCCAACAAGGGGGTGTCCTTGATGGAGAGTCTGGGAACCGTCGGAGAGATGGGATCGAAGGGAGTCTGAGGACCGTCAAGAAGACGGGATCGAAGGGGTATCTGAGGAGCATCCACTTAACAGTAGGACAAGGACTGAGAGACTGAGGACAATCCAAGGTACAAGGTAGATTGTAGGAGGTCTAGGATGAGGATCTATGGTGGTGTACCGAGAGTTTATATACATGAGTCAAATGGTTAAGGGTAGGTCATGGAAGAAGGTGAGTCAGTGATGGAAAGCGATGGAATCGCAAAGAAGGCTGAGTCACTATGGAAGGATGCAACAGCATCGGAAAAGTATCTGTAATATAGCTGCGGATGAGTCATGCTAAATATGTAAGCAGTAATTGAGGAAAGATTAAGGAAAAGAAAAGAGCCCAAGTGGGACTCAAACAGTGGGGCCTAAGGTCTTTGGTGTACAATGGTAAGTAAGTGTCAGAGAAAAAGGGTAAGGGGCCGACGAATCATAACAGTTACAATTCATTGGACCCCTCTCTTTTTCCTACTTTGCTTACCATGTACACCAAAGGACCTTGACCCTTGCTGTTCGAGCCCTGCTTGGGTCCTTTCTTTTACCATTGTCTTTGTATTACCACTTACATATTTAGTGTGACTCATCCGCAGTTGTATCACCAATATCTTTCCATTTCCATTGCATCCACTCTGTAGTGACTCAGCTTCTTCATGATTCCATCACTTTCCATCACTGACTCACCTTCTTTCATTGATCTACACTTAACCACTTGGCTTATATATATAAACCTTTGATATTCAGGTATATTTGCTATCTTAAACCTCCTGCAATTTATCTTGTATCTTGAAGTTGCTCTTGGGTCCCCCAGTCCTTGTCCTACTGTTGAGTGGACGCTCCCTCTGAACCCTTGATCTGTCACTAGTCCTGCAACATCCCCAAGACCCATTAATCCCTTGATCCTCAACAGTCCCCAGAATCTCTGCCAAGAAAGACCCTTGAGCAAACCCCCTCTTTGATCCAATACCCCCTTGTCCTGTCAGCTGTGTAGTGACAGTAAGCCCTCGAACTTCTGCAGGCCTACACTTGACCACATCAAGTGTAACAAAAGGTCTAAGATCTTCCTTGATCAGCTATCACCATGTAAGCCTCCACCATTGCCCACCAATGCCCCAGAAGCCCTAGACCCTATCCCGACCTTGCATCAGAAAGGGAAACCCTTGACTCATTGGACACCAACAAACCCTCTTTGGAGAACCCCACTGACACCAATAAAGACCTCATCATTCCTGAACAACCTGAGGACCTAGAACTTGCTCATTGACTCTCTGTGGCACTTAGTATCCCCAGAGTACCCACCCCACCATCCCCAACCCCAGTCAATCACCAACCAGCATTTACTCTGCCCCCACCCCCAGCCCAAGTCACCATGATGACCAAACCCACTAAACTCCATCTCGGAACCTGTGATGACTTTGACGGCTCTTACGCCAATGCCATGTCCTGGCTGTCCTCTATCCGGACCTACCTCATCATAAACAAAGCTATTTATGATAACAATAACAAGAAAATCACCTACACCCTGTTCTACATGAAAAAAGACTTGGCCACCATCTGAACCTCCACAGAGGAAGCCATCACTGCCAACTCCTTTGGAACATTCACAGACTTCCTCATCAAATTCAAGGGTGCTTTTGAGCACCAGGATACCAAGAATCTAGCCATTAACTGGCTTCATTTGAAACACCTCATCCCCAGGAAAAATGGATCTTATGGTCTCAAACTCACTCGGCACATAGCTGAATTTAGAAACAACATCACCCTCTCAGGCATCACTGATCAGAATGTCCTGATCAACTACTTTGCTGCTGGCATTCCCCCTCCCCTCTCCTGCCACATCCTCTCCATGGACATGGTCCCCACAAAGGTTGATGAATGATACTCAAAAGCTGTTCATTTCCAAGTTTAGAATGATCGCACTCAGACCATCATCAACCAACACCGTACCCATTCTACCCCCACATATCAGTCCTACCAGACCCCCACCACCACCTCCCCTTCCCAGAAAACCCATGATCCTGATGCCATGGACATCAATGCGGTCAACATCTCCAGACCCCCTAAGCTAACTCCCAAGGAGTGGGAGCAATGCTTCAAAGAAGGATGTTGCTTACGCTGCAGGCAAAAAGGCCACTGAGCTGACACTTGTGGAAAATACCCCCAAAGAACCTCCCAAGACTTCAGTCAAGTGAGTCGAACAGGTTGACAACGACCTCCCCAAACTTCAGACCTGCAACAATGACAATGATGATGACCTCACAGTCCATCACATCCAATTCACCCTTCCCCCCAAGAAGGATTTTAGAATGGAGACCTCAACTGATGCAAGACTCTCCTAAAATACAACATGTAACTGTATCTACGCTGCCTGGCTCAATGCAAATCCCTGTCCAAATCATTGTACCCTCGCACATGTTGAAAATTGTTGACACTCATGCCCTTATCGATAGTGGCACCAACATCTCTTGCATCGATTGGGGCTTTGTCCGCAGAAACAAACTTCCCACCACCCAACTCCCCTTCCCCCTCAACATCACCAATCTCAACCAGGGACCCACAGATAAAGGAGGAGTTCACTTCACTACTGAACTCTTCATTCACATTAAAGAACTTGCTCACAAAGTCCTATTCTATGTCATGGATTGCAGTCAACAAAACCTCATCCTTGATCTCCCATGGTTGAAAGCCGTTAACCCCACCATCGACTGGTTTGGTCAGACTCTCTCCATTAATGAGTCTACTGACCAATCCAAGGAGCTCTACATGCTCCACAAAGTCAACTTGGACCAATATGGAACTTGTTTCCAGCAGTTCAAGCCCTCCCCCTGACCCCCTTGCCACATCCAAATAGACTCAGTCTATGATGGACACCTCTATGAATACCTCAACTATGAGACAGAACCACAATACCTCTGCCATGCTCGTGACAACTACACTGTCAACTGCATCATCCAATGTGGTTATCACTTCATTTCTAAGGGCGATCCCCTCATTGCCAAACTCATGAACTCTACCAAGTTGGCCATGGCTGCCAAAAAAGCCAAACCCAAGGTCACCCTCCCCCCAGAATACTCTGACTTTGCCTCTGTCTTCTCAAAGGAAGCCATGGATCATGTACCCCCCTCCTGACCCTATGATCATGAGATCAACCTCGATGAATCTTTTGCACCTAAGGTTGGAAAGATTTATCCACTTTCCCTGTTATGCTTGCACAATGTCTAGTCCCAGTGTGTCCTCAAAGGTGACACAACGTCCTATAGAAATCCTGGGGGGGGGGGGGGTTCTCTGCTGAGACTTGAGACTCAGGCAGGGTGAGACTAAACACTGCATATAATTGTGCAGATCTAGCTGGGGAATATACATGATAACTAGCAGCTACTTATATAGTCCGGAACCATTTCAGAACAGAAAGGCGATGGGCAGGACACATGGTATGCTACAACGGCCTCGTGGAGTCAGTGGTAGGAATGGGATGACACAGTTGCCAAAAGAAGGGGTGAAAGGAGAAGCAGAGGTCCATGACAAGAACAGTTCTAAAGGCACATAGCAAGAGTTACAAAAGAGGAAGAGGTGACGAACAGGGTGATTCAAGAATGGGGATCTCCATATGACCATATGGAGCATAGTCTTCAGGAAACAGAGTCCAGTAGCATTCCGGAGGTAATCCATCTTCCGATCTCCATTCCGGTAGAGTGTTGAAGAGTTCCGATGGTTCCGGAATCCCAGAAGCTTCGGAACCATGGGAAGGTACTTCAGAAGCGTCGGAATCGCAGGAATCAGTTCCAGAACCTTTGGAACCATGGACACTTGTAACATTACCCTCTTCTATCTGTTGAAGACCCTCTTCAACTCCTAAAGTCACCTCTTGCAGAGTTCCCATCGTTGAAGATGACATTGTCATCATTGAAGTCTTCTGGGTCGAAGCACTTAGCAGATGAGTGCCCCATTTCATTACAGGAAGAACATTGATTGGAAGTGTCCCTCCCTTCCTTCAATCGATGATAGAGACTTCTTCGGGCCATCTCGAATGGGTAGAACTTGAGGGATTTGGGGAATGGAGGTCATGGCCAATCCTTCTGCCATTTGTAGAGCTGCATCTTTAATTCTCCTCTCAGCCACAGCGATTCCTCCAAGCAATGGTCCAGTACTTCCCATGATGGGAGGGTTCCGGGTGTGGCTGGTCCCATTAAGTTTCTTGACAATGGGGGTGAAAGAGGGCGAGATGGCGAGGTAGTCATGGGTGAGGTCCAAGAGATAGTTCTCTCCTTGTTTCTCAGTGAGGGCTCGGAGGAGTGGTCAGAGATAGGGGGCCAGAGCAACTCTGGAGAATGTGTTGATGATCCTGAAGATTTCAAGGTCTGCAAGGGTTTGACAGATTTGAATTCATCCTTCAGCCAAAGAGTGTTTGAGTGCATAATTGAGTGATTCTGCTGGTGTTGGATTTCTTCAAGCTCTTTTGTGATTGAGTCTGACAGAGAGTGAGAGTCGTTGAAAGGCTGCAATAAGGGGGGGAATGATGGGTGCTTTATCATAGAGGGGGTGTGAGATGAGGTAGTGGTAGAGGTCTTGGCATTCAAGGACCAATACCAGGAGGGTGTTTCGAAAAATAGGGGGGAGTCTATGTCCTCGGACAGGAGGTAGTTCAGGAACGAAGATTCTGGACATGAGAGGGGGTATACAAGGAATGTGGAGTCTTGGGGATTCATGGGGGGATTCGAGGGAGTATTCATGGAGTGTGGTCATTGTTCTGGAATTTTCAGAGTTTTCTTGATCGTTTATAAACCTCCAAAATTTCTAGCCCATTTTCAAGGTTAGCTTCTGGCTCCCATGTGTCATCACCAGAACCATATCCTTTCCATTGGATGCGGAATTGTCGGGCTTCCTTTCTTCCCCTATGGGCAATGATCTTGTCTATTTCCCACTTCTCTTCTCCATCAATTAGTTCCAAGGTAGGTTGGGAAAAGTTGGCTCCATGTTCCCATGTTTCCACATAAGGGGTTAGTAGGCTGGCATGGAACATGTTGTGGATTTTCCATGTTGGGGGAAGGTGGAGCTGGTAGGCTACGGGAGAGATTACTTTTTTGATTTCAAATGATTCTTCATGTTTGGGAGCTAGTTTTCTGGCTGGGTAATTTGTTTTCAGATTGGTTGCTTCCAACCATACTTTATCTCCAACTTTCCAAGGGGTAAATGTGGATCTTTTTCGTCTTTCCATAAACCTTCTTGCTCGTTCATGTGCTGCTAGTGCCTCTTTTCAAGAGTCTTCCAATTTGGTTAACCTATTTTCCAATTCTGGAACAAATGTTTTTCCGATTGGTGGATTGGCTTGGGGTTGATATCCCATGATCAGTTCGAATGGGGATTTCCAAGTGGAGGAATGGGTTGCTGAGTTGTGATGAAATTCAGCTAATGGAAGGAGCGGAACCCACTGATCCACTGATCCATTGCAAAAGATGTGGAGGTAGGTTTCAAGCTCCTGATTCATTCTTTTGATTTCTCCATCTGTCTGGGGATGGTAGGCAGATGACAGGGCAACGTCATACTGGAGTAGTTGTGCTAGCTCCCTGGCAAAGACAGATGCAAATTGGGGACCCCTGTTCGAGATGATTCTGTCATGGAGGCCAAATCTCTTAAACACATGTTCGAAAAAGACTTGGGCAATTCCTTGTGCATTGATGGTTTTGGAGCAAGGGCAGAAAATTACCCCCTTCGAAAGGCCATGGTTGACCACGACCATGACAGAGTCCATCCCAGAGACAGGAGGTAGTCCTGAGATAAGGTCAACAGAGATCTGTTGAAAGGGTCGAGATGCTGATGAGTTTAAGGGCATTAGAGGGGGGAATGTAGGATGGGTGTTCACTTTATTTGCTTGACAGGTAGCACAACCTGCAATGAAGTGCTGCAGAAATGTGGACATCCCTGGCCACCAGAAATCTTTTTCCAGAGTAGCTAGTGTCCGGAAGTGACCCATGTGTCCACCTGCTGGGGAGTAGTGTAGATCATGAACTAGTTTTTGGCAAGCAGATTCAGGGATAAAGAGGTGTCCTTGGAAATGAAGTTCTTGGTTTACAAAGGTCCAGTTGGACAGCTTTGTTCTTGGAAGTGGGGTGGTATCATTATACATTTTCTCAAGTGAGACGAGAACGAAAGGATCAGAAGGAGTAGATTTTGCAATTTTATCTGTTAAAGCGAGGTTGATTTGTTTACAGAATAGGTCTTCTGGAAGGAGAACGACCTCAGCATTGTCTGATTCAGTGGATATGTCATCTTTTCTTGAGAGGGCATCGGCAGGATCCATGTGTGTTTCTGGTACATGTGTGAAAGCAAGGTCAAAGTCTTGTAGGAACATTTGCCATCAAGCATGGCATCGTGATAGTTGATGGGGGGCTCTGAAGTAGGTGAGGTTTTTGTGATCGGTGAGTATTTGGACCACATGTTGAGCTCCAAGTAAATGGTGTCTCCAGTCTTCAAGAGCATGGATAACTGCCAGTAGTTCTCTGTTGTATATATCATAATTTTGTTCTGCACTTGACAGGGTGGTTGATCTGTATGCACATGGGTGGAGTTCGCCATTGAGGTCTTTTTGCATGAGGACTTCTCCTGTGGCTAGGAGTGAAGCGTCTGTCATTACAAAGTATGGGTGTTCCGGATCCAGCTGTTTTAGAACTGGAGAGGTGGAGAATACTAGTTTCATGTCTTCAAATGCATGTTGTTCTTTCTCCATCCAAGTCCAAAGTTTGTCCTTTCGCATAAGTTCATTGAGTGAGGTGACTCTCTGGGTGAAATTCGGGATGAATCTTCGATAGAAGTTGCAGAATCCTAAAAAGGACCTTACGGCTTTGACTGAGTTGGGGAGTTTCCATTCTTTTATGGCTCGGAGTTTGGTGATATCCATTGTGAGTTCTCCTGGTCGAACTGTTAGGCCAAGGTAATCCATAGTTTGACAGTCGAAGGTGCATTTCTGGAGTTTACACCTAAGTCCTAGGCTTCTAAGTCATTCCAGAACTTTGATGGTCCTTTTTCTATGCTCAGATGGATCAGAAGAGTTGATGGCTAAATCATCCATGTAGATGATTAGCCATCCTTCGGCAAGGTAATCCCCAAAGGCATCATTCATGAATGCTTGGAAAGTGGTGGGGGAGTTACACAGTCCAAAGAACATCACTGTCAGTTCAAATAGCCCAAAGGGGGTAATGAAGGCTGCTTTCCACCGATCCTCCAGTACTATTTGTATATTGTGGTATCCCCATTGGATGTCCATTTTGGTGAAGATAGTTGAGTTTCCTATCTGTTTGATGATGGACTGGATGTTTGGTAGAGGGTAGGTGTTCTTTATAGTGTGCTTGTTGAGGTATCTATAATCTTGGCAGGGTTGGAGCTTTCCATCCTTTTTATCAACAAAGAAGAAGGGTGCTGCTTGGGGGGATTGTGATGGTTTGATTTGTCCATTTGCCAGATTTTCTTCCACAAACTTTTTGCACACTTCTTGTTCAGGAAGAGACAGGGGGTAAGCTTTGGCTCTCTTTGGAGTGAACGTCTCTTTTAATTTGATGGTGTGGTCATAGGCCCATGAAGGGGGTAGAACATTTGGGGGGTTTTCTTCAAATATGTCCTTGAAGTCTCCATAGTTTTTTGGTAACTCCCTCTTTTCTTGCTTTTTCTTCATCTCCAGTTCTGTGGATAGTGTCGTTTTCATGATGTATTCTTCAGTGGTTTCATACAGTACAATGTGTGGATTTCGAAATCGGGATCCTTCCGGAGATATCTTATGAGGTATCTTCTTTCATCTTCTTTATTTTTTTTCAAAGTTTGCTTCCGGTCTTGAACTGGTAGTTGGAGGGTTACTCTTCCTGTTGCCCAGTCTATACCTGGATTTTGTTCCCTAAGCCAGTTTATTCCTAGAATGACATTCTCCTTGCTGGCTGGGAGGAGATGGAACGTTCAGCTTTTCATTACATTTCCAATGTGAAAAGTTATCATTGTTTGGAACTGGATGAGTCCTGCTTGATTTGTAGTTCCGTCTGTGTTAATGGCCCTGATGGGTCGTGCTATTCTTTCCATAGGTAGATTGTTTCTTTTGGCAAAGTCTAAGTTTATGAAGGAGCCAGTTGCTCCACAATCGATCAAGGCAGTGGTTTCGGCAGTGGTCCTTCTGGATATTTGAAGTGAGATGGGAACAAGTATTGATTTTGAGTCACTTGATACTAGTACGGAAGAAAAGTTAGGGGGGCAGAGAGCCGACTTCTGTTCCCTCTTTAAAAATCCAAAAAGCCTTTGTCCTTGAGTTCAATTTTTGCAATTGTTTCTTCATTTTCCTTGGGATCTTCAAAGCATTCTTTCAGTACTCAGAGTACTTCCTTTTCATCCACCTGCTTTTCTCCCAGTTGTTTCACATATTCATCGATGGGTCCCTTCTTCGTCTCAATGGTTTGGACCCTGGCTTGATTCCTAGAGGGGTGTGGTGGTGGGTTTCCTCTTTTTGGATGGTTCCTAGTGGAGCATCCGACTTTATGACAGATGAAGCACCTGTTTTCCCTGATGTGGCGAGCTCTTTCAGTGGGGGAAAGCATTCGTCGTCCTAGAGCAGTGGTCTGAAGGGCATCCACATCCATGGCATTTGGGTCTCGGTTGTTAATTCGTCCATAGTCTGTCCTCCCTTTCCAGATATCTTTTATCCGGTCTTGTTGTTGAGTGAAAGCTGCAGCTTTTTCCAACCATTCCTTCCAAGATCCTGGTTCCTTTTCCATTCCAAGGATTCTCTCTGTGATGTTTGGGTCTAGTCCTTTCATATAACATTCAATCAGCGCATTTTGGTCTGTGATTCCGGCTTTGGATATGAGAAGTCAGAAGTCTGTGTTGAACTTATTCAGGGGATCTAATCATTTTCCTTTCATCGTGATCTGGTGTAGTTTCTGTCGAGAGTCAGCAGCAGTATGCTTATCCAAGAAGATTTCCAAGAACTCGTTTTTGAAATCGTTCCATGTGGCTTTGTCCAGGGCAACAGTTCCGGAGTCGAAGTTTTCATATGCAGCTTCAGCGAACTGCTTGCCTCGCCCTTTTGACATCCTGTTGAGGGCAGTATAGATTTTCTTCAAATTATCATACTTATCCTTGTTCATAAGGAAGTACGCATCCATGGCTCTGATCCAGAATTTGGCATCAGACGCTTCTCCTGAGAACTCTTCTGGGAGTCCAGCTTTGAGTTCGGCCATTTCTGAGTGGTCCAGATCAGGAAGGGGGTCGATCTGAGGGGTGGGGGTGTTATGGGCAGAGGAGAACATAGTTCTTTGAGACAGATGAGATCTTAATGGAGGAGGAGGGGTTCCACTTTGAGCAAAGTGGGGTTGGTTCCTTCTGAGGGTCTTGGAGATGGATTCAAGTCTTGATCGTTCTCTTCTGTCTGTTTCGTCCTCAGAGTCCTCTTGAGGAGGGTTTTCCCTGTATCTGTATGAAATGGTGGGCAACTAGGGGGGGTGCCTTACTGCGTGGTAGCAGAGGTATGGGGAGAGCTAGATCTTTTGTTATGCTTGTGAAATGTCTAATCCCAGTGTGTCCTCAAAGGTGTTACGCTTGCGCAATGTCTAGTCCCAGTGTGTCCTCAAAGGTGACACAATGTCCTATAGAAATCCTGGGTTTCTCTGCTGAGACTCGAGACTCAGGCAGGAATGAGACTAAACACTGCATATAATTGTGCAGATCTAGCTGGGGAATGTACATGGCAACTACGGGCTACTTATACAGTCCGGAATCATCTCAGAACAGAAGAATGATAGTCAGGACACATGGTATGCTACAACGGCCTCATGGAGTCAGTGATAGGAATGGGATGACACATTCGCCGAAAGGAGAGGCGAAAGGAGGAGCGAAGGTCCATGACAAAAACAGCTCTAAAGGCACATGGCAAGCGTTACAAAAGGGGAAGAAGAGACGAACAGGGTGAGTCAAGAATAGGAATCTCCATATGTCCACATGGAGCATAGTCTTCGTGAAATAGCGTCCAGTAGCATTCCAGGGGTAGTCCATCTTCTGGTGTCCATTCCAGTAAAGTGTTGAAGAGTTCCGATAGTTCCGGAATTCCGGAACCTTCGGAACTGCAGGAAGGTGCTTTGGAAGCATCGGGACCATGGAAATCAGTTCCAGAACCTTCAGAACTGTGGACACTTGTAACATTACCCTCTTCTATCTGTTGAAGACCCTCTTCAACACCTAAAGTCACCTCCTGCAGAGTCCCCATCGTTGAAGATGACATTGTCATCATTGAAGTCTTCTGGGTTGAAGCATTCAGTGGATGAATGTCCCATTCCACTACAGGAGGAACATTGATTGGAAGGACATTCCCTTTGAATATGTCCCGGAGCTTTGCGCTGGCAAAATGGGCAGGTGTAAATAGTGCAGTCAGGTCGTAAGTGTTTGATGCTTCCACATCGGAAGCACGCAAGTTTGTTGGACTTTCTATTCCTGCGAGTTGGTCCTGGAGCGGGTCTAGGGGGAATGGGAATGGGGTCGGGGGACAGCGCCTCTTTCTGTTTTCCTTTTTCTTTTCCTCTGATCGAACTCATGCTCTGTCCCTCACTTCCTTTAGTCGATGGTAGAGACTCCTTCGAGCCATTTTGAACGGGTAGAACTTGGGGGGGTTTGGGGGATGGGGGTCGTGGCCAATCCTTCTGCCATTTGTAGGGCTGCATCTTTAATTCTCCTCTCGGCCATGGTGATTCCTCCAAGCAATGGTCCAGTGCTTCCCATGATGGCGGGGTTCCAGGCGTGGCTGGTCCCGTTAAGTTTCTCGACAATGGGGGTGAAAGAGGGCGACATGGCAAGGTGGTCATGGGTGAGGTCCAGGAGATAGTTTTCCCCTTGTTCTTCAGTGAGGGCTCGGAGGAGGGGTCAGAGGTAGGGGGCCAAAGCAACTCTGGAGAATGTGTTGATGATCCTGAAGATTCCAAGATCTGCAAGGGTTTGACAGATTTGGATTCGTCCTTCAGCCAAAGAGTGTTCGAGTGCGTAATCAAGTGATTCTGCTGGTGTTGGATTTCTTCGAGCTCTTTTGTGATTGAGTCTGACAGAGAGTGAGAGTCGTTGAAAGGCTGTGATAAGGGAGGGGAAGATGGGTGCTTCATCATAGAGGGGGTGAGAGACGAGGTAGTGATAGAGGGCGGGGCATTCAAGGATCGATACCAGGAGGGTGTTTCGAAAAACAGGGGGGAGTCTGTGTCCTCGGACAGGAGGTAGTTCAGGAACGAAGATTCCAGACATGAGAGGGGGTATACTGGGGGTGTGGAGTCTCGGAGATTCATGGGGAGATTCGAGGGAGTATTCATGGGGTGTGGTCATTGTTCTGGGGTTTTCAGAGTTTCCTTGATCACTTATAAACTTCCAACATTTCTAGTCCATTTTCAAGGTTAGCTTCCGGCTCCCATGTGTCATCACCGGAACCATATCCTTTCCACTGGATGCGGAATTGACGAGCTCCCTTTCTTCCCCTATGGGCAATGATCTTGTCTATTTCCCACTCCTCTTCTCCATCAATTAGTTCCGAGGTAGGTCGGGAGAAGTTGGTTCCATGTTCCCAAGTTTCCACATAAGGTGTTAGTAGACTGGCATGGAACACGTTGTGGATTTTCCAAGTTGGGGGAAGGCGGAGTTGGTAGGCTATGGGAGAGATTACTTTGTCAATTTCAAATGGTCCTTCTCATTTGGGGGCTAGTTTTTTTGCTGGGTAGTTTGTTTTTAGATTGGTCGCTTCCAACCATACTCTATCTCCAACTTTCCATGGGGTGAATGTGGACCTTTTTCATCTTTCCATAAACATTCTTGTTCGTTCATGTGCTGCTAGTGCCTCTTTTCGAGAGTCTTCCAATTTGGTTAACCTATTTTCCAATTCTGGAACAAATGTTTTTCCGATTGGTGGATAGGCTTGGGGTTGGTATCCCATGATTAGCTCGAATGGGGATTTCCGAGTGGAGAAATGGGTTGTGGAGTTGTGATGAAATTCGGCTAACGAAAGGAGTGGAACCCACTGATCCGCTGATCCGTTGCAAAAGATGTGGAGGTAGGTTTCAAGTTCCTGATTCATTCATTCGGTTTCTCCATCTGTTTGGGGATGGTAGGCGGATGATAGGGCCACATCATATTGGAGTAGTCGTGCTAGTTCCCTGGCAAAGATGGATGCAAATTGGGGGCCTCTGTCTGAGATGATTCTGTCATGGAGGCCAAATCTTTTAAACACATGGTCGAAAAAGAGTTGGGCAATTCCTTGTGCGTCAATGGTTTTGGAGCAAGGGCAGAAAATTACCCCCTTCAAAAGGCCATGGTCGACCACGACCATGACAGAGTCAAATCCAGAGACAGGAGATAGTCCCGAGATAAGATCTATGGAGATTTGTTGAAAGGGTCAAGATGTTGATGATTTTAGGAACATCAGAGGGGGGGATGTAGGATGGGTGTTTACTTTATTTGCTTGGCAGGTAGCATAACCAGCAATGAAACGCCACAGAAATGTGGACATTCCTGGCCACCAGAAGTCTTTTTCTAGAGCAGCTAGTGTTCGGAAATGACCCATGTGTCCACCTGCCGGGGAGTAGTGTAGATCATGAACTAGTTTTTGGCGGGCGGTTTCAGGGATAAACAGGCATCCTTGGAACCAGAGTTCTTGATTTATGAAGGTCCAATCGGACAGTTTTGTCCTCGGAAGTAGGGTGGTGTCGTTATACATTTTTTCGAGTGCGATGAGGACAAAAGGATCAGAAGGAGTGGATTTTGCGATTTTATCTGTTAGGGTGAGATCGATCTGTTTACAGAAGAGGTCTTCTGGAAGGAGGACGACTTCTGCATTGTCAGATTCGGTGGGTATGTCATCTTTTCTTGAGAGGGCATCGGCAGGACCCATGTGTGTCCCTGGTATGTGTGTGAATGCGAGGTCAAAGTCCTGCAGGAACATTTGTCAACAAGCATGACGTCATGATAGTCAGTGGGGGGCTCTGAAGTAGGTGAGATTTTTGTGATCAGTGAGTATCTGAACCACATGTCGAGCTCCAAGTAGGTGATGTCTCCAGTCTTCAAGAGCATGGATAACTGCCAGTAGTTCCCTGTTGTATATATCATAATTTCACTCAGCGCTAGATAAAGTGGTTGATCTGTATGCACATGGGTGGAGGTTGCCATTGGAGTCCTTTTGCATGAGGACCCCTCCTGTAGCTAGGAGTGAGGCGTCTGTCATTACAAAGTATGGGTGTTCCAGATCTGGCTGTTTTAGAACTGGGGAAGTGGAGAACACTCGTTTCATGTCTTCGAAGGTGTGTTGTTCTTTCTCCGTCCATATCCAAAGCTTGTCTTTCCTTGTAAGTTCATTAAGTGGGGCGACTCTCTGGGTGAAGTTCAGAATGAATCTTTGATAGAAGTTGCAGAATCCCAAGAAGGATCTTACGGCCTTGACTGAGCCAGGGGGTTTCCATTCTTTTATAGCTCGGAGTTTGGTCACATCCATCGCAAGTTCTCCCGGTCGAACTGTTAGGCCAAGGTAATCCATAGTTTCAGAGTCAAAGGTACATTTCTGGAGTTTGCATCTGAGTCCCAGGCTTCTAAGTCGTTCCAGAATCTTGATGGTCCTCTCCTTGTGTTCAGCTGGATCGGAAGAGTGAATTGCTAAATCATCCATGTAGATGATTAGCCATCCTTCAGCAAGGTAATCCCCGAAGGCATCATTCATGAATGCTTGGAACATGGCAGGGGAGTTGCATAGTCCAAAGAACATTACTGTTGGTTCAAATAGTCCAAAGGGGGTGATGAAGGCTGCTTTCCACCAATCCTCCGGTACTATTTGTATATTGTGGTATCCCCATTGGATGTCCATTTTGGTAAAGATGGTCGAATTTCCTATCTGTTCGACGATGGACTGGATATTTGGTAAGGGGTAGGCGTTCTTTATAGTGTGTTCGTTGAGGTATCTATAATCCTGGCAGGGGCGGAGCTTTCCATCCTTTTTATCAACAAAGAAGAAGGGTGCTGCTTGGGGGGATTGCGATGGTTTGATTCGTCCATTTGCCAGATTTTCTTCTACGAATTTCTTGCACACCTCTTGTTCAGGAAGAGATAAGGGGTAAGCTTTGGCTCTCTTTGGAATGAACGTCTCCTTCAGTTTGATGGTGTGATCATAGGCTCGTGAAGGAGGCAGAACATTTGGGGGGTTTTCTTCAAACACGTCTTTGAAATCTTTGTAGTCAATTGGTAACTTCCTCTTTTCTTGCTTTTTCTCCATTTCTAATTCCGTAGAGAGTGTTGTTTTCATGACGTATTCTTCGGCAGTTTTGTACCTCTTGCAGTACAATGTGTGGGTTTCAAAATCGGGATCCTTCCGGAGATATCTTATGAGATATCTTCTTTCATCTTCTTCGTTTTCTTTTAAGGTTTGTTTCTGGTCTTGGGTTGGTAGTTGGAGGGTTACTCTTCCTGTTGCCCAATCTATGCCCGGATTCTGTTCCCTGAGCCAATTCATTCCCAATATGATGTTCTCCTTGCTGGCTGGGAGGAGATGGAATGTCCGATTCTTCATTACATTGCCGATGTGAAAGGTTACCGTTGTTCTGAACCGGATGAGTCCTGTCTGATTCGTAGTTCCATCTGCGTTGATAGCTCTGATGGGTCGTGCTATTCGTTCCATAGGTAGATTGTTCCTTTTGGCAAAGTCCAAGTTTATGAAGGAGCCAGTTGCTCCGCAGTCAATCAAGGCAGTGGTTTCGGCAGTGATTCTCCTGGATATTTCAAGTGAGATGGGAACAAGTATTGATTTTGGGCCACTTGATACTAGTACAGAAGAAAAGTTAGGGGGGCAGAGAGCCGACTTCTGTCCCCTCCTTAAAAATCCGAAAAGCCTTTGTCCTTTAGTTCAATCTTTGCGATTGTTTCTTCGTCCTCCTTTGGGTCTTCAAAACATTCTTTAAGTACCCGGAGTACTTCTTTTTCATCCACCTGCTTTTCTCCCAGTTGTTTCACATATTCATCGATGGGTCCTTTCTTCGTCTCGATGGTTTGGACCCTGGCTGGGTTTCTAGGAGGGCATGGTGGTGGGTTTCCTCTCTTCGGATGATTTCTAGTGGAGCATCCAACTTTATGACAGATGAAGCACCTGTTTTCCCTGATGTGGCGAGCTCTTTCGGTGGGGGACAGCATTTGTCTTCCTAGAGCAGTGGTTTGAAGAGTATCCACATCCATAGCATTCGGATCTCGGTTGTTGTTCCATCCATAGTCCGTTCTTCCTTTCCGGATATCTTTTATCCGATCCTGTTGTCGGGCGAAAGCTGCCGCTTTTTCCAACCATTCCTTCCAAGATCCTGGTTCCTTTTCCATTCCTAGGATTCTCTCTGTAAGGTCTGGGTCTAGTCCTTTCATATAACATTCAATCAGCACATTTTGATCCAAGATTCCGGCTTTTGATACAAGGAGTCAGAAGTCTGTGTTGAATTTATTGAGGGGATCTAACCCTTTTCCTTTCATCGTGATCTGGTGTAGTTTTCGTCGAGAGTCGGCAGCAGTGTGCTTGTCTGAGAAAATTTCCAAAAACTCGTTTTTGAAATCGTTCCAGGTGGCTTTGTCTGGAGCAACATTTCCGGAGTCGAAGTTCTCATAGGCAGCTTCAGTGAACTGTTTTCCTCACCCTTTTGACATTCTGTTGAGGGCAGTATAAATCTTCTTCAAATCGTCATATTTATCCTTATTCATAAGGAAGTATGCATCCATGGCTCTGATCCAGAATTTGGCATCAGACGCTTCTCCTGAGAACTCTTCTGGGAGTCCAGCTTTAAGTTCGGCCATTTCTGAGTGGT
>JBBPMF010000764.1:0-14484 GCA_038090175.1 Austroboletus eburneus
ACAGCCACTGCAGCATGAATGTTGCTTAAAGGATCTCCAAGTTTACGCCCCAGTCCCGTCAAAAAGGTTTACTTCTACAACTGTCGTTGATCTCCACCACGCTCGAGCACCAAGACTCACTCTTCAGAAACCCTACGCTCTCGAACAAGATGGCGTCGAGGTATTCTGTTGCCCGTGTTACTTGTTTGCTCAATTCTGATGCACTGCTGCGACTCTCATGCAGTACGACAGCTACTCACCTAGAAGATCCGCAGAGCCTACCAGATCTCACAGACAGGCTCGAAAAAAAACTGATTATCTGCTTCGGGCATCTCAGTGTCATATATGATTGTACCCTTCATGGCATGAACTCAGAGGTTGGGACGTTTGCACTCAGAATTGGCTTATAGTCCTGACTGGGGGCATCACATTTAAGGATTCACGAGTTGTAGTCAAGGTTATCGTATTGCAAGTTGACCAAAAGGTGAAGGGCGAGTTCAAGCGAGTGCGTATATCAATGTTCTGCTGTGAAAAGGCATTAATTTTCAGCCATATTATGCAGAAAGTAAGACGCGAACAGGGTGTATGGCGAAGATTGGAACATCATCCCAATATTGTTCCTCTTTTGGGGACGGCCCGTGGAAAAGACTTCGGATCCGTTTATAAATGCCTCGTTTCGCCGTTCGTGGAAAACGAGACGTTGTTTAATCATATCGGTCAACATGCAAGTACCCTCTCTGTTTCCAATCGCTTGGATTTGGTAAGTATCACCGACCATTTGATTAGTCTCTAGATGACTCAATATCGATGTCATAGATCAGAGGATCAGTCGCTGGACTGGAATATTGTACGTTCACAAAGTCCATTATGTATAACAGCATATAAGTGATATCCTTGCTTAGTGCACTCAAGAGACGTTGTTCACGGAGATATTCATCCCGTATGCCATGTCGTCTATCATCGGCTCATTCGATTTATCATATACGTAGGCCAATATTTTGATTGATGAATACCAACAGCCATGCCTCACCGATTTTGGGCTGTCTCAAACATTTGGCTCAGTGTCGGACCAATTGGCGTACCTCCATACTAAGTCCACTCGCCCTGGTGCGATGCTGTGGGCTGCACCAGAACTGCTGTACCCAGATTTGTACCCCAATCTCGAGTTTCGCGCCACGTTTCAAGGGGACATTTACTCGCTTGGGAGTGTTATCCTCTTCGTATGTTACCTTTCGATATTCAGTTTTTTTACACCTCATTTCCTTTTCTTCACTTGCAAATATAGATCCTTTCAAGTAAATTTCCTTGGAAGGACAGAGGGGAGGCCGAAAATGGGTTAAAGGAATTCAAGAACCCACCACGCCCACCGCGGCCTGTTATTATCCCAGACCGTGTTTGGAGCTTCATTGAGAACTGTTGGTCCCCGAAAGATCCGGAAAGCCGCCCGTCGACCAAAGACGCATCGTCATTATGTACAGATAAATTGGGGAGGATGCTGTTACCAAAGTGGGTCGACGCTTCATCTCCTCATCAAGTCCTGACGTTCAGTCACAGCCCCAGCAACATCGTGCTTTTCGGTCACATTGGGTCCAGAAAGAGCTCAGTCATTAATCTTCTTTCTGGGAAATCAGTCGAGCGGGTATCTTCAGACGAGATGTACCCGATCTGCATCAACCAAATTCACTTTCAAATGTGGGATACGATGGAATTCGCCCTTCACCATGAGGGGTCCCCTGTCGACCATTTACCTTACGAGCGCGCACATACCATCCTGCGAAACCTTCCTGATCCCGCCAACCTCATTCTTCTCTGTGCGGACAAGGATGCAATCTCCCCTTCTCTCGGACATCTCTACTGGTTTATCAACCATTTCTTTTACGGCGGCCATGCCCCGATAGCTCTCGTCATCACCAACTTCGACGCAGATGTATCCACAGAAGAGTGGTGGAACAGCAACAAAGAGTATATTTCCAAAAGAATTCACATCCCTGTCGACTCTATTCCACACGTCTGCATCACTGGAGATCCAATTTTCAGTGATCAGTCCGGAAAGAATGTACTGGAAGGACTTTTGCAAAAACATGCAGCTATCGTCCCAATTCCCATTCGTCCTGACTTCTGTTCCTACAAGTCAGCCTCTGACGAGCTCGTTGATCATTGCGGACTGCAGGATACTGAGGCCAAAACCCTAGTAGAGAAAGTACGCCCATTCAACATCGTCTTTTTCGGAGAATCGGGAGCCGAAATGACCTCGATGATCGATCTTATCACTGGAGGCTCAAAGTCGGATGCTTGGACAGGAACTGTTACAATGAGCTCCCGTTTCTGCAGGATTGCCCTCCTGGATACCATGGGGGCCAACGATAGCAATGAGGTCATAAGAGTTTTAGAGAGCGCCTGTCAGCTCATTCGCAGTTTGTCTGGCGAGGGTGCAGGCGTTGACCTACTCGTGTTTTGCAAGAGATTCGGCGACTCGTTCACCGACAAAGAGATGATGGGTTATAGGCTATTCAAAAATATCCTTTGCAAGCGATCTCCTGTTGCTGTCGTCATTACTCAATTCAAATCGCAACATCCTCCCGAGAGTTGGTGGAAGACGGATGGAAACAAGCTTCTCAAGGCATTAGGTGGAAATCCTATTCCCGGTGCATGTATTCCGCCGCTCGCGACGAATGACTTGAACGGTCGCCAGCAGGTAGCAGAGCATAGTCGATCCATTCAAACTATGATGGAGCATTGCGTCCAAGAGTCTCGGGCTTCTTCTAATGATATGTCTCTGATAGAAAGGGCAGTCAAATTGGTTTCGGAGCTAATAGTATCCACGGAGGGTCAAGTCTTGAAGGGTCTTAAGACTTACTATGGGCTCACGCATGAACAAGCGGAGAAAATCAAACAGTATTTTGCTGATAGCTAAATGGATCATACAAGACGTGCCAAATGACCGCGTTCGTGTACTATGTACCACATCTCTGTCTACCCTTGCATCTTTGCCTTGTCATCGTCGATATCTTAACTAGCGCGACAGTACATACACATACCTGTGTTTCTATGTATTGCTTTCATGAGACTCCTTGACCCTCAAGAAGGATGCTCGAATGAACTGAGATCGCGAAAGATATTACTAACGGTGATTGATTGAGCGACGGTTCGCTAACATATTACGTTGGATGACAAGAGCTACTCATGATGCAAAGACCTATAAATCACCTGAACCAGTGCGGCATAGAATCTGATGGACGAGTTGACACCTTTAAGGCTGCACGACAAATCTGGCCACCTAGACCCACGGACTCGTCTGGTTCATCCTGGCTAAACTACATTCTCCATCGATCATCGCCATCCGATTCATAGAAACTGATCACGATCGCTGGTATCAGCTGTTCTTTTGACGTCCCATGATCGTTTTCGAGGCCAGTCCTAATGAATAAAAACATCGTTGTAGACACGATTGCTATTCACCTCAGAGGTTCGATGACAAACGCGCATGACAGAGGTCGTACAACTGAATGACCATTGAGAATATCTTGGGTGAGACATGCACTTGGGCCGCCAAGGAGGGACCGAAACCACCCATTGACAAAGCTCATCTCGTCCTAATTATCTATTAGGATGACATGAACTCGAAGGTAGCTTGCAAGAGAATGCATGTTTTTATGCGAACACCAAATGCGCCACTGAGCTATAAATCAGAGGGGCACGCACTAAATCTTCAATCGTGCTCAAGATCTATGGATACGGCAGTTGAATAGAAGAAGAAAAAGTAAAAAGCAGGAATGTTCCTTCTTGAACGTGCCGTCGAATAGCATATCAAATCCTGAGATCATATGCTGATCTTCGCCGATATCTTCGCCGGGATGCTGCGTGGGCAGACCGACTGGGAGTCCTCGGACCTGACCAGATATTGCCTTGCCCTCGGATGCATGGCAAGAAGTAACATCTGACCACATGCCAAAGCTCACGTTTGTGCTGACGTGATGTGGTCGAAGTGCGACAAGGGGGAGACTGATGTCCGACCTCGCTGGAGATCCACTGTGGCTAGAAGAAGCACCGGAGGTCCAATGATGAACGACGGAGCCGAGGCAGCGTAAGGAGGAAGGTTTGAGAACATGTCATTGAAAGTCCGGAGATTTAGAGGTAAAAATTACATGTAACAAGAATCAATGGAATACGAATCATTGTGGCAGCATCGCAGGATTCTGTTTGAAGTTCAAGAACGTCTGCTCAAATGAAATCGTGTCGACTTCTGGAAGGAGCGATTCGTCGCGTTCAAGCGAAGACTGGGAAGGAGGGTAAAGGCTTGATGTAGGGGCATATTCAATTGGGATAGCGTCCACTCCCGAGGTGTGTCCAAAGTGAGGCAAAGCGCTGGAAGGCCGGCGTTGGCCGATAATCATGCGATTGCTTCGCGAGATGTGTTGTTCACAAGCGAAGCAGAGCGCGAAGCTAGGACGAAGAATAGATTGCAATCAGATGGGAGCGCGACTCGGGAAGAGGGACAGAAGAAGGGCAATGAGGGGGATACAGAGCTTGGTGAATTTATTGTGGCATTAGAGGGACCTGCATCTTCCCGTCGAACTTGCGAATTGCGGTGGTAAGATCGTCACCCTTCATTCCCTCGAGTAGCAACTGCGCGAACTGCTTTTCTGTGAATATGCTTCCTTGATTTCCCAGACCCATTTTTCCCCGAGAGAAGGAGTTCCCGATTATCTTTGACAGGGGTTCGTTCCTAAGGATCCAAGAACCATTGTTGTCGTGCTCGTCGTCGTCGTCATGGCTGGAGAGACAAAGGGTCCAGGAGAGACAAAGGGTCCGAATCAGCGTTTCAGCGGCGTCGACAACCTAGTTATTAAATCACCGCTGTTGCGGCAGGGGGGGTGATGTCGTCATACTCGGTCTCACGTGACAGCGCCACTAGTTGCGTGTCCGACACCCCAAGGCGGTTCACGCTCACTTACGACGCCAGACGATGCAATGGTGCGCCCATCGCGCCCACCATGTCAACACTAACGACGACGACGATAGCAGATTGTACGACAGCCGAAGGTATGTTCCAGCTGTGTCACAGCCAAGTTACTTTCTTCCCGCCCGCCCTCGCTTCCAGGTGACAACAATGACCATCGTCAAGTGCTGACCTGATGACGACAACACAGGCTCGCAACGGGGACCAGGAATAGCGCCAGCGACCACCCTTAGCACGTAGGGTGCCTTGAATGTGACACGTGTCTCGACTGATTTAGCCATCATCTCCCTGGTTCCACGCGTGCTCAGAAAGCAGCTCGAGCAGCTCTTCCTGTCCCGTAGATGTGGTTGACTGGTCTCTGCTGCTCAGCGCTCGACATCATCGTGATGTGCATTTAAGATGCTTTGGATCGCATACACGACTTTGTCTATGCTTGAGGTAGGATTGTTGATATGTGCGTCGAACAAGAAACATGACCACACACCTTGAGCTTCGATCATGCATTTCCTGTCGGCGCAGAACCCCACTGGTCCTCCTACTCTCAGGTGCTGCCTTGTTGAATATGAAAGGCAGAAATTTGTTCTCGAGCTTGATGGCTCCAATGATGATGCTCCCCTAGATGCGCGGATCTCGCTGACATTATCAGGCTCGCCCTCACCAGAGTCCCGCGCTCGCCGATTTACGGTCGTTCCAATCAGAAGCTCCTCGAAGGTGCGCACCAGCAACGTCTGTGACACAGGGGCACCGAGAAATCTTCCTGCTCGATGCTCGAATACTTACCACAAGTGACAACAACGAAGACGCATGAGGCATGCACGTTGGAGATCTGTGGGCGGTGTCTACCTCGCTGTTGACAAACCTTAATGTTTACTATTTTCATAACAAAGATAGGGTCTTTTCGTCCTTACCAACATGGCGTGTCTGATGGTGAGTATCAACGCGGCCCGCATTTTGTAGTATAATACCAACTCTAGGGCTCCGTGAAAAAGAAAGATCAACCAACGAGCCCAGTTGTACTTCCAGAGACTATGTTCCTATCATAAGGCAGTGCTAGCCTCAGCACGGCAGGTCGTGGGGAAAGAAAGAGATTTAGACAGACGAGTTCAAAGGAACTCCATAAGAAAAGATAAAAGGTACGATGAGGTACTGGAGTGGCAAGGCTCCTAACGTCCCAGGTAGATGCATGTCCCATTGGCCAGACTCGTGTGTGGCAGCTTGTTGGTGAGAGACTGTGTCCAAACCGTATCAGTGCGGCATCGATCACTGGCACTTTCTAGTTCACGACGAAACGTGTCCACGTTCTTGTCCACACCTGGCAAAGAGGACAACCTTATCGACAGCGTCAAGTGTCGCACGGATCGATCATAGACAGTGATACCCTGAATTGAAGTACCAATCTTGATACTTTGAGCGCTCGAACCTTTATTTGATTTGCCTGTATGAAATCAACGCATTCTGCATGTGTGGCCCCTGCATGATTCCACCATGAAATCTTCGGACCCTTGAGCACAAGCAAAGATGTAGTGCCAGGGGGCATTTCATCCCTGATTTCTCTCACCCCGGTGGCAATTGTCAATTGAACAAACTTCACATCGTGTAGTGCTTCTAAATTATCACGGTCACGGTGACAATAACCAACACTTTCATATCAAAGACGCTGGACAGGGTTCATTGGCGTGTCTGATGGTGAGTATCAAGTTCCAACCTGTTCAAGGAACGCGTCGTGTTTGTTCAAATGGCCACAAGAAGCCCACTGCCTAATAGCCATCATGGGTGCTAC
Organism: Austroboletus eburneus; assembly: GCA_038090175.1. NCBI lineage: Eukaryota > Fungi > Basidiomycota > Agaricomycetes > Boletales > Boletaceae > Austroboletus > Austroboletus eburneus. Next base: position 6,720 of record JBBPMF010000764.1, read on the forward strand.
TTAAACAACCTCCAAGTCACACCCCAGTCTCGTCAAAAAAGTTCGTTTCTACGACTGTTGCTTATGTCCACGCTCGAGCCTCAAAACCCACTCTTCAGCGACCCTATGCTCTCGAACAAGATGGGGAAGAGGTATTCTGTCGCCCGTGTTCCTTACTTGCTCAATTCTGATGCACTACTGTGACTCTCATGCAGCACAACAAGTACTCACCTCGAAGATCTGCCAGATCTCACAGACAGGCTCGAAGGGAGGCTGATTATCAGTTCCAGGCCTCTCAGTGTCGTGTATCGTTGTACGCTTCGTGAACATGGCATGAACTCTGAGGTAGGATCGTTTGCACTCCGAATTCGCGCATGGTCCTGACTAGGGCGTGCTAAAGTTATCTGAACTCCCAAAACAAGTCGTAGTCAAGGCTATTGTATTACAAGGGGACATACAGGTCGATCAAGAGTTGAAGGCCGAGTTCGAACGTGTGCGTATATCAATGTTCTGCTGCGAAAAGCATTCGTTTTCAGTCAAATCATGCAGAAAGTAAAACGCGAACGGGGTGTATGGCGAAGATTGGAGCATCGCAATATTGTTCCTCTTTTGGGGACGGCCCGCGGAACAGAGTTTGGATCCGTTTATAAATGCCTCGTTTCGCCGTTCGTGGAAAACAAGACGTTGTTTGATCATATCGATCAACATGCAAGCACCCTCTCTGTTTCCAATCGCTTGGATTTGGTAAGTAGATTTGTTTAGTCAGTTTCTAGATGACTCAATGTCGATGTCACAGATCAGAGGATCGGCCGCTGGGCTGGAATATTGTACGTTCGCCAGGTCGATTATGTATAACAGCATACAAGTGATATCCTCACTTAGTACACTCAAAAGACATCGTTCACGGAGATATTCATCCCGTACGTTATGTCGTCTATCATATTCACTCGTTCGATTTATCATATACGTAGGACAATATTTTGATTGATGGACATCAACAGCCATGCCTCACCGATTTTGGGCTGTCACAAACCTTCGGCTCAATGTCAGGCCAATTGACGTACCTCCATACTAAGTCCACTCGCCCCGGTGCGGTGGTGTGGGCTGCACCGGAACTGTTGTACCCAGATTTGTACCCAAATCTTGAGTCTCGAGCCACTCTTCAGGGCGACGTTTACTCACTTGGGAGTGTTATCCTCTTCGTATGCTACCTTTCAATACTCAGTTTTTTTTTACCTCATTTATTCACTTGCGAATATAGATCCTTTCAAATCAATTTCCTTGGAAGAACAGAGGGGAGGCCGAAAATGGGTTAAAGGAATTCAAGAACCCATCACGACCGCTGTGGCCTGTGGTTATCCCAGATGGTGTTTGGAGCTTCATCGAGCAATGTTGGTCCCCGAAAGAACCAGGACGTCGCCCATCAGCCAAAGATGTATCGTCATTTTGTACGGATAAATTGGAGGGGTTGCTGTTACCAAAGTAGGTCGACGTTTCATTTCATTTCCTCGTCAAGTCCTGACATTCAGTCAGTCCCAGCAACATCGTGCTTTTCGGTCACACTGGGTCCGGAAAGTGCTCGATCATTAATCTTCTTGCCGGGAAGTCAGTTGAGCGGGTATCTTCTGACGAGATGTACTCGATCTGCATCAACCAAATTCACTTTCGAATATGGGATACAATAGAATTCGCCCTTCAGCATGAGGGGTCCGCTGTCGACCTTTCACCTTATGAGCGTGCACATACCATCCTGCGAAACCTTCCTGATCCTGTCAACCTCATTCTTCTCTGTGCGGACAAGGATGCAATCTCCCCTTCTCTCGGACATCTCTATTGGTTTATCAGCCATTTCTTTTATGGCGGTCATGCCCCGATAGCGCTCGTCGTCACCAACTTCAATGCAGATGTATCCACCGAAGAGTGGTGGAACAGCAATAAAGAGGATATTTTCAAAAGAACTCACATCCCTGTCGACTCTATTCCACACGTCTGCATCACTGGAGATTCACCTTTCGGTGATCAGTCCGGAAAGAATGTACTGGAAAGACTTTTGCAAAAGCATGCGGCTATCGTTCCAATTCCCATTCGTCCTGACTTCTGTTCATATAAATCAGCCTCTGGCGAGCTCGTTGACCATTGCGGACTGCAGATCACTGAGGCCAAAACCCTAGTAGAGAAAGTACGCCCATTCAACGTCATCTTTTTCGGAGAATCGGGGGCCGAAATGACCTCGGTGATCTCTGGAGGTCCAAAATGGAATGCTTGGACAGGTACTGTTACAATGAGCTCCCGTTTCTGCAGGATCACCCTCCTGGATACCATGGGGACCAGCGATGGCGATGAGGTCACGAAAGTTTTAGAGAATGCCTGCCAGCTCATTCGCAGCTTGTCTGGTGAGGGTGCAGGAATTGACCTACTCGTTTTTTGCAAGAAATTCGGCGACTCGTTCAGCGAAAAAGAGATGACGGGTTATAGGCTATTCAAAGATATCCTTTGCAAGGGACGATCTCCCGTCGCTGTCGTCATTACTCAATTCAAATTGCAACATCCGGAGATTTGGTGGAAGACGGATGGAAACAAACTTCTCAGGCCCTTAGGCGGGAGTCCTATTCCTGGTGCATGTATTCCGCCACTCCCGACGTACGACTCGAACGGTCGCCAGGAAGTGGCAGAGCATAGTCAATCCATCCATACCATGATGGAGCATTGCGTCCAAGCTTCCCAGGCTACTCGCAATGGCAAGCCTCTGGGTAAATCTGGCACTGACGGGGCCTGGCAGAACAAAGTTGTTTCGTGGCTAACAGTATCATCCAAAAGCACGGAGGGTCAAGTCTCGAAAGGTCTTAGGGCTAACTACGGGCTCACGCTTCAACAGGCGGAGAAAATCAAACAGTATTTTTCCGATAGCTAAATGGATCATAGCAGACGGGCCAAATGACCACGTTAGTGTACTCTCGGGTGCCACATCCCTATGTCTACCTTTGTATCTTTGTCTTATCATCGTCGATATCTTAACTAGCGCGGTAGTACATACCTGTGTTTCTATTGCTGTACTGTATCTTTCATGAGACTCCCTTACTTTCAAGAAGAATGTAGCGAAAGAGCCAAAATCCACAAGGCGAGGACGATCGAGAGGACGATCGAGCCCGCACACATTGTATTATTTTTGTATATGTTACCACAGGTAAAGTAGGCTGATGACCCTCGGAGCTCTTTCCGGCCCGAGCCTCTCCAAGACGACGTTCAAGGGTCTGCTGAAACTCTCTAGGAGTTCCGTAGCCTCAAGATTGCTAAGCTTGCACTGGGTAGTGAGGTCCAGAGAGGCTGTATTATCAGACAAGAGGTCGAGACGCATGGGGGCAGGATGGATAGAGGCGGCGTAAGTTTGCAAGAGTTCCTTCAGCATATCTTTGGACATATCACTGCCGGTCCCAACCGTGGTGACGAACACATGTGGGATAGATGATTTAATAGGAATACCGGTGTGGTCGGCAATCTCACATTTGTATTTCCTAGATTCACATCAAAGATGAATATAATGCTGAGTAGAACATCGTCACAACGCACCCACATGAACACATCCATCTCAGTTCTCTATAAGTCAGTTGGCAAGTAATCGCCCCGACGGCGACCTAAACGTATGGAGTATGGGAAAAATCTTCACTGAACGTTGAATTCAGACATGCTAACCGTGATTTCAGGCTGGAGATCATACAAGCAGCGATAGACAACGCTTAAAGAACCTTGTCCAACGATACGTTTACTGCTCGACCTGAGCATGCTAGTAAGATCTGGCGGATCAGGAGAATCAGCTTCCAGAAGAGTATCAAGTGAGATAGGGGATCGGGCATCAGAATAAAGCAAGAAAAAAAGGCGATGATATACCGCATTTTATGGGAAATAGAAGATGACATAAACTATAGGAGATGTAAAGTGGGCTGGAGTTTAAGATCAGCTACCGCATCCCAATGAAAACGAGAGGTACTTACTTTTTCCTGAAATTCAAGGTGCTTGCCGTGTATCATAATGATTTTGAGATTTGTACGTAGATGATACTTCGTACATCTCGCTCTCACATGCTGAGGTTCTATGAATCTGATATCAGCGGTACGAAAGGCCAGTGTATCGAATTTGAAATCAACTTGCGCAAGTGCCACGTAAGGCGTCGTGCGTCAATGCCGCGTGCCCTTCCTGGATTATAGATTGTGTATCCTAGCTGATACTCTTAAATGCTTTGCAAATATTAACCACTAATCCAAAGATAAATGCATACTAAGAACGCAGTGCTTCCCGATCTGATTCTTTGATACGACGCTGGCATTTGATATTTTGAGGGACTGTGAAGTTGTGACAAGTCAGAGAAACCGCGGAATTTGAATGAATGAATTCACCTGCTGCATCAAAAGTTGTATTAATTATATTTCCGCACTCTTCGCTCTGCTGTGACCTACTTACATCCATTGCCCGACAGCGTGTTTCCAAAATATTTGTTACATATTTTGGAACCCCTTCGGCTCTTGTGCGCTAACCACACGATCACTACTTCTCTGGTTACCTATCTGCAGATAGCGGAATTCAAACTCTCACCGTATGGTCATTGACCATCCTCGGATCCGCATCTACTCCACCTTTTCCACACCACCACCACACCACGGATCTGAGCATGTCCAAATTTGATGAAGGCGGACGTACTGTGACTTCAGAAGCAAGCCAATTACCGTCTACTGCAACAGCACACTCCTGGGGGCGAACGCAAGAGGAGATGCCTTGTGAAAGTGTCCATCCGAATTTGCCGTTAGGCGAGATGTACTTCGCTTCCATACTTTGACCTAGGACGTGAATGTGAAAAGCGGGAGACTGGTGGGCTTGAAAGTCGATATCAGAGAAAATGAACGAATAAGGGGATGAAGTGGGTCTCTTGACGGCGAGTTCAAACCGAAGGGCCTCGTTGACTATCTGCGTGTAGTTTACTCGCTCGGCCTGTAGGTGGATGACCGTCTTGCAACGTAACACGGAGAGAAAATTTAGGCCATGGCATCCCTGACTCCGACGTGAATTTTTCCGACCCTGGGTGAGCTCCTGAAAATGTTGAATGGAATCAACGCATTTCAGAAACGAAATGGAAAATGCAAAGGTCCTACGGGAGGACCTTCAAGACGGTGTCTCTGTTAGCGATGATCGACTCATTTCCATTCTTCAAACAACGTACTAGAGAGCGCATCTTCAGCGTGTATTGTTCTATTTAGTATGCCACTTCGCTTTTAACCTCACCATTCACGATTCTGAAGACGCTCCTTCAAGTTCTATGCTCTACAGTCCGTTGTAATACTTACTCTCTTATAATTTCAAGTTCAATGTTTCCAGTGGGGTATGTCATCGTTTTTGACGCCGACTGTACTCTGACCTGCATATTTTCAGCTCAACAGACTCCCGTTCAATGAAAGTTGAAAGTTTGGACGTCTCTAATCCACCTGATCTCACGGGAAAGATCAAGATGGTTCGCATTGCTGCAACTGGCTCATTCGGTGTCGTGTATCGTTGTCTGTATGGGGATACAGAGGTTAGTAAAATTACATTCGCAATTCGCTCAAGATTTCACCCATCCCTTGTGTTTAGGTCGCAGTCAAGGCCATCACTTTCCCTCCCGGATTCGACGTACCTGACAAAGACGAGGTCATACGAGTGAGATGCTGACAATGTATCGCCTGTACATCTGGCTGACCTTCGTATTTAGAAAGTGACGCGCGAGTTTCGAAGCTGGGGAAAGTTAAAGCACTCAAACATTGTCCCATTTCTGGGGACAACGTGCGACAAAGACTTCGGATCCGAATATCCATGCATTACTTGGACATGGATGAAAAATGGAACGCTCACTGACTATGTCAAACAGCATGGAAGCAAGTTCTCACCTCCTCGCCGTGTCCAACTAGTGAGAACGCACAATGATTTCTTTCCTGTTTTATATGACCGGTTGTCCCTATAGATCAAAGGATTGGTCGCTGGGCTGGAATATCGTATGTTTGCTTACTATGCTTAGTCATTGCGTCACTCATGACTCGTGGCATCCTCCCATAGTACACTCACAGGATATTGTTCATGGGAATTTTCATCCTGTTTGTCGTGTCGTCTAATCGTGATGCCGGCTTGCTGAATTTATCATATCTGCAGGGTAATATTTTGATTGATGATGGCCTGAATGCACGTCTCGTCGACTTCGGATTATCTACCTCACTGTGTCCAGTACAGGACCAAACATCTTATCTCTGGAGTGGTATCATTCGCCCCACCAAATCGGTCTGGGCTGCTCCAGAACTACTGCATCCAGAATTGTACCCGAAGCTCCAGTCCGAAGTCACTCTTCGCAACGATATCTACTCTCTTGGTAGTATCATTATTTACGTGTGTCAGATTTTTGAAATTTTAACCTCGTCTTCTTAATTGGTTATGCAGATTCTTTCAGGCCAATGTCCAAGTTGGGGCGAGAGGGGGGAGGCCGGAAACAGACTAAAGAATTTTCAGAATCCATTACGCCCGGCATGGCCTGTGAATATTCCGGACAGTGTTTGGGAGTTCGTTGAGCGATGTTGGTCCCCACGGGATCCGGGAAGTCGGCCATCTGCACGGGAGGTATTATTATTCTGCACAAATAAACTCGAGCAATTATTGCAGCCAAAGTAAGTTGATGTGCAATTCATTTACCGGGTCCTGATGACCGATATCACAGCACTGCATCCCGTGTTAATGTCGTACTTTTTGGTGCTGTCGGTTCTGGGAAGAGCTCAATAATCAATATTCTCTCCGGGGAAGAAATTGCTCAGATATCCTCAGGTGCGGGACCTTGTACCGAGCGTCCCAGATCGTACCTGGTCCATATCGATGGAATCGAATATCAATTATGGGATACCATGGGTTTCTTTCTTCCCCCCTTTGGCCCCACCAGTCATCTTTTGCCTTACGATCATGCGCATGCTGTCCTGCAAAGCCTCCGTGATGGCGTCAGCCTCATCCTTCTCTGTGCAGACAAAGACGTGATCTCCTCTTCACTTCGTCACCTCTATTGGTTTATCAACGATTTCGTTTACGGTGGTCGTGCCCCAATAGCTTTCGTCGTGACTCACCTTGACACATCCGATGAAGAATGGTGGGAACAAAACAAACGTGATATCGTCGAGCGAACGACCATCCCCGTCCAATATATTCCGCATGCATGCGTCACTACCGATCCGACTGGTTATCATCGATCGAAAAATTCGCTCAAAGAACTCTTGCGAACTTACGCCACTGTCGTCGCACCAATCCCCTTCCGTCCTGACCTTTCATCTCCTACAACTTCTTCCGACCTTATTTCCCACTGTAAACTGGCCGATTCCGAGGCCATGGCACTAGCAGAGAAGTTCAAAAAGCCACTACGCCTGTTCAACGTTATCTTTTTCGGAGATACACAGACTGGAACGAGCTCCACAATCAACCTCATTGCCGGGCAGTCAGACACGGAGGCTAGTCCAGCGACCGGATCCTATTCATACAGGATCAGTACGGGGATGAAGCAGCTTCGTATCTGGGATGCCGTAGGCTCCATTGGGGTCCACATCGATCGTGATGTCTATATCGGCGCTTTAGAGAACGCCTATCGGCTTATTCGCGGCCTGTCCAGCGATGGCGTTGACTTGCTGGTTTTTTGCAGGAGGTACGGGATGCCCAACTCGGAAGAGTGGGATCGATTCAAATTATTTGATGAAATAATTTGCAAGAGAAGGTTTCCGGTCGCTATTGTCTTCACTCACGT
>JBBPMF010000765.1:0-17459 GCA_038090175.1 Austroboletus eburneus
TTATCTTTGTCTTCATCCCTTGGTCGGATCTAATCATCATCATCCTCCTCTTCTGCATCCATATCCACATCCATTTCTTCGTCCTCATAGAAATCTTCTGCATGATCATCATGTTTGTTTCACATAGGAATATCGTTGTTGTCATTTTCTTCATCCAGCTCTGCCACCAGCGCAGGTGTGTAACCTCCAATTTTCACAGCATGGTGTTCCACTCCCAAACCTGCAAATTGTGTGAACATGTTGCAATCAACGAAACTATATTATTCAGTAGACTTTCATATGATGTGTACAAATGAATTAGATTTACTTACATATTAACATAGAAAGCTGCCCAATCTTCAACTTCTCCTGGCAACCTTGTGAGTGAAGGTCCCTTTTGCAGAAGTTCTGAGGTGTGCCCATTGATAAATGCCAGGATGAGATGGCATCCTTGAATGACAAGGAATGGATCTAAGAAACTGAATGGTTCATGCTGAGGCTGATCAGGCACAAATCCTATCTTCAGCAGATGGGCCTGCTTGAAGCCCCAGTGATGGCCTTGGTCAATACCTAGCCATCAAACCCACAGAACCTCCATTATGTGCTTCGACCAGCTGATATTGTCATTGCTAAAGTTTACCTCAATCACAAATGCATGGATGACCTGTGCATACTAAAATGGATGATCTTGATCCCTTGAGGACGTCATAACCATGTCCCCACGACTGCTTTGTATGATGTCATAGTCCCACCAGATGTCATAGGTCATGTAGTTGACTTGTACTATTGTTGACTCAATGACACAATTAAGGTTGGTGAAGTGTAGATAGCTTCACTGCTCAGCAGTGAAAACATGTTCATCACCATTGAAATCAAGGCCTAGCAACCTTGATAGGAGATGATCTGTTAGATCTTGCATATAATCTGCCTGAACAACACATCAGCAAAATGTAAAATATAACACCGGAAGAGATTACCTTCACTGTGGGATCATTTTGATTCTCCTGAAGCAGCTGAAGGAGGTTGAAGATGTTGTGCTCTTGAGGATGGGTGGCCATGGAATGGTGCATCCATGGACAGACCCCAACATCTTCGATCACAATGCTGGCCAAGTCAATATCAAGCTGCTGCCTTAGTCAATCTTGCTGTCTCGCCTGCTTGACTATTTATGCCTTGAAATCTTTCTTGTTGGTTCTACCATACAAACATTTTAATCGCTTGTGTGCCTGTTCACTCTGCCAATATCATTAGAGCTTTTCGAATGCGAGTGACTCTGTAAATTACTCACAATCTCAGTTGTATACAAATCAGTCATTTCGAGCCTCTCTATCATGTCTGCATAGTCATCCAGAGCATGAAACTTGTATGTGTTGAGATTAAAGGACTTTCTTATGCGAGCAGAGTTTAGTGGCTTCTTGCGACTTCCAAAATTCATATCTGCCACCTCCCTTTTTTGTCTTAGACTGAATTCTTGCAGTAGCTCTTGAGTTTCAAATGCTTGACAAGTTTCACATTGAAACCTGCACATTTGTGTACCCAGTTGCTGCAGAGCTTGGTTGAGTAGTTTAACTGAATCTTCTATATACAGCTTTAGTTTCACCAGAGCATGCCATTTACAGAGATGGAAGAGTAGAACTTGGATTAGGTCATCATGGACATGAGGAAATAATCCCTTGAAGACAGGCATAGCACACTAAAAGAATGTACATACAGTTGTTAATGTTTCACAGCTGCAAAAGGAAGCTTACCTGTAGTATGTTCTTGAAGAAGTACACAGGGCACTGGCTTAGGTCTGCTACATTGCTTGAGAAATGGTGAATAGTATTTAGACCAAAACCAGATATGGCAGTGAACCTTTATGAAGCATGAGTGTTGAAGGGATTATACCTGATTCAACAACAACTTACCTCTTATTAAAAATGGGAATGCAAGTTGGATCGACTGCATAGAGGATCCTAAGAAGATGTCTTAGTACCGCTTTCCATATCCCCAATTTGAACTCATGCATAAGATTGACCACAAGACATGGGTATAGATCAAAACCTAAAGGAGACAACCACTGTACAAAAGCATTCTATGAATACACATTAGTACCATCTCACGATAATAGAAACTACATACAACAGTGGGCACAAGTGAGAATGCCTTCAAAATTCCCTTGACGAATTTACTCTTCACTGATTTTCCGAAATTATAAATTGCTTGCTGAGCAGCAAGAACCTTCTGAACAAACAGCAGGTGTAGTTGAGAGGATCTGGTATTTAGGTCCATCTTGGATCCCAGGTGATGGAATTTTTCCTTTGGTATGAGATATTGTGGGCAGGGACAAGCTCCTTTGTCCCTTATGGTGGCAAAAAGAACTCTGGGAGTATGGTTCAGACAAAATAGATATCATGAAATGCAATCTTCTTACTTCTCCGGGTAATCAGCAGAGTATGTAAATACTTGAGGATATATTTGCCTGTTTGCACCATCAAAACATGTTAAGTGCGGGTCCGTCGGGGACTGGGCAGTGAACTCTGGAGCACTGGAGTTGGTCAGAGGGGGTAGGGACTTCGGCTTCACCTTATGTGGTGCGCCCTTGTCCAGTTCCATTGTCCCTGATTTACGAGGGGAGTGGAGCAGAGGTACAGAGTGACCAGAGGTCAGAGGAGAGTCATCAAGACTCAAGCGAGAGAACTTGTTGATGAGCTCAATGGTGGAGGAGAGAGCAGAGGACGGAACTAAGTTGATATTTGAACTGAGGGGCTAAGACATATTACAGTGGGTTTATATACAGAGGTTGTTATGATTCGTTGGTCCCCTTACCTTTTTCCTTGACCTTCATTCACCATTGTACACCAAAGGCCTTAGGCCCCGACGTTCGAGTCCCACCTGGGCTCTCTCTTTTCTCCAACCTTTTCTTCGAATACCGCTTACATATTTAGCGTGACTCATCCGCAGCTGTATTATCAATATCTCTCTGATGCCGTCGCATCATTCCATAGTGACTCAGCCCTTCTTTGTGATTCCATCGCTTTCTATCACTGACTCACCTTCTTCTTTGACCTACCCTTAACCACTTGGCTCAAGTATATAAACCCTTGGTACACCACTGTAGTTCCTCATCCTAGACCTCCTACAATCTACCTTGTACCTTGGATTGTCTTCGGTCCCCCAGTCCTCGTCCTACTGTTGAGTGGACGCTCTCCTTGAAACCCCTCGATCCACCGTTAGTCCTACGGTGTCCTAAGAACCTCTGCCAAGGAAGACCCTTGCCAGATCCCTTGATCCTGTCCCCTCGACGGTCTTTAGAAACCCTTCGATCCCATCTCCTCGACGGTCCTCAGATTCCCCTTGATCCCGTCTCCTCGACGGTCCTCAGATCTCCCTCGATCCTGTCTTCTCGACAGTCCTTAGACGCCCCTCGATCCCTGTCAGCTGCATAGCGACAGTAAGCTCTAAGATCCCTTTTGTAGGCCACGTTTCGACCACGTCGAGCGTAACAAAAGGTCTAGGATCTCCCTCAGAAAAGGCTATCTTCGAATAAGCCACCATTTCGTACCAACGCCCCAGAAACCCTAGACCCTATCCCGACCCAGCGTCGCGAAGGGACCCCATCGACTCGTCTGACTCAGAAGAACCCTCCACTGAACCCCCCATCGACACCGACGAAGACATCATCCCTCAAAACCCTGAGGACTTAGAACTTGCCCATCGACTCTCTGCGACGCTTAGCATTCCCAGAGTACCCACTCCCCCATCCCCAACCCCAGTTCGTCACCAACCGACATTCTCCCTACCCCCACCCCGCCCCCCTCAGATCACCATGACCTCCACCAAACCCACTGAACTCCGCCTCGGAGCCCCCGACGCCTTTGACGGCTCTTACGCCGAAGCCATACCCTGGCTCTCTTCGATCCAAACTTACCTCATTGTCAACAAGGCTGTCTATGACGATGACGACAAAAAGATCACCTATGCCCTCTCCTATATGAAAAGGGACTCAGCCGCCACCTGGGCCGCTACCTTCCGCCAAGATGCCATTGCCAACCAAACGTTTGGCAAATTCACCGACTTCATCACCAAGTTCAAAGTCACCTTTGAACACCAAGACACAAAGAACCAAGCCATCAACTGGCTTCACTCCGAATGCCTCGTACCAAAGAAAGCCGGATCTTATGGTCCCGAACTTACAAAGTTCATCGCCGAGTTCCGCAACAATGTCGCCCTCTCCAGCATCACCGATCAGAATGTCCTGATCAATTACTTCGCCGCCGCCATTCCTCCTTCCCTATCCCGCCAAATCCTCTCCATGGATACAGTCCCCACCAAAATTGACGAATGGTATTCAAAGGCCGTTCACTTCCAAGTCCAGAATGACCGCGCCCAGACCATCGTCAATCAACACCGAGCCCCCACCCACTCTTACCGTCTCTACCACACCCCTACCCCCACCACGTCCAAGACTCGCGATCCCGACGCCATGGATGTTGACACTGTTTCCATCCCACGACCCCCCAAGCTAACTCCCGAAGAGCGGGAGCGATGCTTCAAGGAGGGGCGCTGTCTTTGATGCAGGCAGAAGGGCCACAGAGCCGATGCTTGTATAAAATACCCCAAGGAACCTCGCAAGACTTCGGTCAAACGAGTTGAACAGGTCGACGACGACCTCCCCAAACTCCAACCCTGCGACGACGATGACGACCTCACAGTCCGTCATGTCCAATTCTCCCTCCCACAAGAGGATTTTTAAATCGGAGATCTTCCTCGACGCAAGACTCTCCTAGAATACAACGTGTAAAAGTATCTACAATGCCTGGAACTATGCAAATTCCCATTGAAATCATTGTCCCCTCCCACACGTTAAAAGCCGTTGACACCCGCGCCCTCATCGATAGTGGCGCCGATATCTCCTGCATAGACTGGGGCTTCGTTCGCAAAAACAAGCTCCCCATCACTCGACTCTCCTCCCCCCTCAACGTCACCAACCTCAATCAGGGACCCACCGACAAAGGAGGAGTTCGCTTCACCACCGAACTCTTCGTCCACATCGAGGGCCTCGCCCATAAAGTCCTTTTCTATGTCATGGACTGTGGACGACAAAATCTCATCCTTGGCCTCCCCTGGTTGAAAGCCGTTAACCCCACCATTGACTGGTTCGGGCAAACCCTCTCCATCGACGAATCCACAGACCAATCCAAAGAACACCACTCATTGCACAAGGCTGACCTCAATCGGCATGAAGCCCGATTCCAGCAGTACAAACCCTCCCCCCGACCCCCTTGCCACGTCCAAGTAGATTCGATCTACGACAGACGACTCTATGAATATCTTGACTATGAGACCGAACCCCAGTACCTCCAACAAGCCTGTGATAATTACACGATCAACCGGATCATTCGCTGCGGCTACCACTTCATTCCCAAAGGCGACCCCCTCATCGCTAAACTCACGAACTCTACGAAACTTGCCATGGCCGCTGAGAAGGCCAAACCCAAGGTCACCCTCCCCTCTGAATACGCCGAATTCGCTTCCGTCTTCTCCAAAGAAGCCACGGAACATGTACCCCCATCCCGACCCTACGATCATGAGATCAATCCGATGAATCCTTCACCCCGAAGGTTGGGAAACTCTATCCCCTCTCCCCAGACGAGCACAAGGCCATGGAAGCCTTTCTTGACGAAAACCTTGCCTCAGGCAAGATCTGACCCTCGAACTCCCCCCAAGCCTCCCCCTTCTTCTTTGTCAAGAAAAAGGATGGAGGACTCCATCCCTGCCAAGACTACTGCTACCTCAACGAACATACTGTTCAAGACGCCTACCCCCTCCCCTTAGTCTCCGACCTCGTCGACAAGCTCCGTGATGCCAAGGTCTTCACAAAGTTCGATGTTCGATGGGGCTACAACAACGTCCAAATCAAAGATGGACACCAATGGAAGGCCGCCTTCATTACCCACAAAGGACTCTTCGAACCGACCGTTATGTTTTTCGGTCTCACCAACTCCCCTGCCACCTTCCAACGCTTCATGAACGACTCCTTCCACGATATGATCGCCGAAGGGTGGCTCGTCATCTACATGGACGACCTCTTGATTCACTCCCCCGACGAAAAGATCCATGCTGAATGAACCAAATGAGTCCTCCAACGAATGAAGGAACTCGACCTTCACCTCAAACTCGAGAAGTGCAACTTCGCCTCCAAGGAAGTCGAATACCTCGGCATGATTGTCAAACCAGGACAACTTGCCATGGACCCTGTCAAGTTAGATGGGATTGCATCCTGGCCCACCCCTGAGAAACTTCGCGACGTTCGTTCCTTCCTTGGCTTCGCCAACTTCTACCGTCGCTTCATCCCAGATTACTCCTCCGTTGCTCGCCCCCTCATTGACCTCACAAAGAAAACCAGTCCCTGGGCCTGGTCATCCGAATGTCAGAAGTCCTTTGAACGTCTCAAAGAACTCTTCCTCGCCTGCCCGGTCCTCCAACTTCCCAACCTCGCTGCTCCTTTTGCCATTGCCACAGATGCCTCGAAGTTCGCTTCAGGCGCAATTCTCCTGCAAACCGACACCAATGGAGACTGGCACCCCTGCTCCTACCTCTCCCAGTCGTTCTCACCAGCAGAACAAAACTACGACATCTATGACCGCGAACTCCTCGCCATCATGCGAGCCCTGAAAACCTGGCACCATTACCTCCATGGCAGCTCCCACCCAGTCCAGGTATTTACGGACCACAAGAATCTGACCTACTTCCGGTCTGCCCAAAACCTTAACCACCGACAAGCCCGATGGCTCCTCGATCTCGCCGACTTTGATCTCACCATGATTCACATCCCCGGCAAACTTCTCGCCGGTCCTGACGCCCTCTCCCGCCGCCCAGATCTCCTTTCTCCGGACGAAACTGACAACGAAGGAGTCACCCTCCTTCCCCCATCCCTGTTCGTCAACGTTGTTGATGCTATGCTCAAGGAACATATCTCGTCTCACTCTGAGACTGACCCCTTCGTCCTCAAGGCCCTCCAATTCCTTGATGGAACCATTCCCCCCGCCTTCTGCTCCCGCCTCTCTGACTGGCAGTACAAAGATGGCATCCTCACCTTCCAAGGACGCGTCTACATTCCCCCCGATGATTCCCTCCGCCGCTCCATCCTCCACAGATGCCACGACCACGAAACTGCTGGTCACCCTGGGTATCTCAAAACCCGCCAACTTGTCGCCGCTGAGTTTTGGTGGCCTGGACTTGCCCCGTACGTACGCAAATACGTTGAAGGTTGCGCCCTGTGTCAGCAAAACAAGGCCAACACCCATCCCACCGTACTCCCCCTCACCCCCATCCAATCCTCCTGCACCCGCCCTTTCCAGCAGATCTCGTGCGATCTCATCACGGATCTCCCCGTCTCTGCTGGTTTCGATACTCTTTTGGTCGTGGTCGACCATGGCCTTACTAAGGGGGTAATTTTATGCCCAACTAAGAAAACCATCTCCGCCGAAGGGGTTGCCTCCCTTTTCTTTCACAAAGTCTTCCTTCGCTTCAGCCTCTATGACCGAATCATCTCTGACCGAGGCCCACAATTTGCCTCTGCCTTTGCCAAAGAGTTGGGACGCGTTCTCAACTATTCCCTTGCCCTCTCCACTGCTTACCACCCCCAAACTGATGGAGAAACCGAACACGTCAACCAAGAGGTTGAAACATACCTTCGGATCTTCTGCAGAAACAACCCCTCTTCGTGGTCTGACCTCATTCCACACGCGGAATTTGCTCACAACCACTGCCCCCACTCCGTCACCGGACAAACCCCATTCTATCTCATGATGGGATACAAACCCCATGCCCTCCCCTCAGTTATCTCTGACTCCCACCTCCCTGCTATCACCGATCGCCTCAAATCCCTTACTGCTGCCCGCAATGAAGCCCTTGCTGCTCATGAACTTGCCCGCCAAGTCATGGCCTCACGAAACCACCGCTCCTTCTCCCCCTTCACCAAAGGATCCAAAGTCTGGCTGGAAGCCAGAAATCTGAAACGTTCCGTCGTCAACCCAAAGTTTGCCCCGAAACGCGAAGGACCCTTTACCATCATCAAGGTCCTATCTCCCATCACATATGAACTCCGCCTCCCACGATTGTGGAAAATCCACCCAGTATTCCACGCCTCCCTCCTCTCACCCTATTGCGAAAACCCCATACACGGGCCGAACTACCCCTCTCCCCCACCTGACCTCATTGATGGACAGGAAGAATACGAAATTGAGAAGATCGTATGACATCGCGGACCTCCATCCTCCTGTTCCTTCCTGATCCGATGGAAGGGATACTCGACCGAAGAAGACTCCTGGGAACCCGAAAAGAACCTACGGAACTCCGTCTCCCTCCTTGACGACTATAAACGTTGTCACTCGATTTCCCCCATCTCCATCCAAACCACACCCTGTACCGTCATGTCTATCACCCTCTCTTCCCCCTCACCTGCCCCCAGCGATGTCCCTTCCAACATCGCGGAACCTGGCTGGTCCTCGACCCTCCCTGAAGATGTCTCTCCCGAGACCAACGACTTACCAATTCCCGTCCCCCCTCCCTCTCTGATCCAATGCCTTCGCAATGATGCTGAAGGAACTCCATCTGCCTGGCCCGGCTTTAGCTGGACCCACCCCAAACCCCTTGTCCCCACCTCTCCCTCCATTCCTCTGGCCCAACGAATCTCCAACCGACCCGCCCATCTCCCCCTGACTATCCCACCGGCTGCCCTACCCAACCACCCTATTCCTCTTGACGAGGAAATCGCCACGTCCATCGCCTCAGAACTCCGAGACTCTAGTCTCGCCATGGCCCTCGACGCCCACATGGAACCCCATTCCCCCTTCGCCCTCATGTACCAGCTCTTCCTCACCAATTCCCGAATCGCCGTCTCCGCTGCCACCCCCACCGCCTCCGCCGCCCAAGCGCTGGCCAATCTTCACATCCGTCGTCTTCATCAGACACTCGAACACGACCTCCTCCAACTCATGTACCAGCTGGATATGACCAGTTTTATCATCGATGTCGACCGATACCTCCATGAGCTCACCACCACCGGAGCTCCCCATGTCTCCACCCCCTCAGCATCATCCGAACCCCTTACCACCCAAGAAGTCGCTGTCTTAGAACGCATCGACGACTATTGGACCGGACGCGACCAACTCTGGTCCCTTCCTCCGAACCACCCTCGTTATCACGAGGCTTGTTACCAATGCCGACGCCTTGGACACTGTCGCCCTCAATGCCCTTTTTATCAATGTCCTACATGCCACCGCTCCTCCCCAGGCCATCCCCAACGATCCTGCCCCATGCGCCCCTGCACCCCTCAGGCCTTCACATCCTCTTCTTCGGACTCCTCTACCCAGCAGTCCCCCCACTCCTCGTGATCCTCTTCTTCTCGCCAAGGATGCCCTAACCCCTTAGGATGACGTCCCCCAGTCCGCATCCCTCGTCGGGTGCCCACCCCCCCTCCTTCTCCGCCAGCAACGGAAGACTACGAATTCTTTGTTAGCGCTGAAGCCGATGACAATGAGACCAGTTCCTACCATGGTGATTATTAGGGATTTCGTCGCAGTCTCACCCATAGAACGGGGGTAATGTTACGATTTGTTGGTCCCCTTACCTTTTTCCTTGACCTTCATTCACCATTGTACATCAAAGGCCTTAGGCCCTGATGTTCGAGTCCCACCTGGGCTCTCTCTTTTCTCCAACCTTTTCTTCGAATACCACTTACATATTTAGCGTGACTTATCCGCAGCTGTATTATCAATATCTCTCCGATGCTGTCGCATCATTCCATAGTGACTCAGCCCTTCTTCGCGATTCCATCGCTTTCTATCGCTGACTCACCTTCTTCTTTGACCTACCCTTAACCACTTGGCTCAAGTATATAAACCCTTGGTACACCGCTGTAGTTCCTCATCCTAGACCTCCTACAATCTACCTTGTACCTTGGATTGTCTTCGGTCCCCCAGTCCTCGTCCTACTGTTGAGTGGATGCTCTCCTTGAAACCCCTCGATCCACCGTTAGTCCTACGGTGTCCTAAGAACCTCTGCCAAGGAAGACCCTTGCCAGATCCCTTGATCCCGTCCCCTCGACAGTCTTTAGAAACCCTTCGATCCCGTCCCCTCGACGGTCTTTAGAAACCCTTCGATCCCGTCTCCTCGACGGTCCTCAGATTCCCCTCGATCCCGTCTCCTCGACGGTCCTCAGATTCCCCTCGATCCCGTCTCCTCGACAGTCCTCAGATTCCCCTCGATCCCGTCTCCTCGACGGTCCTCAGATTCCCCTCGATCCCGTCTCCTCGACGGTCCTCAGATCTCCCTCGATCCTGTCTTCTCGACAGTCCTTAGACGCCCCTCAATCCCTGTCAGCTGCATAGCGACAGTAAGCCCTAAGATCCCTTTTGTAGGCCACGTTTCGACCACGTCGAGCGTAACAGAGGTCAAAGTCCGAATGTAGTAAAGTCAGGGTCAGAGCGATGGAGGAAACAGAGTACCACTGCTGTGCCAGTCAGTCACACAGCCGGAGCTGTGCGCCTTACCCTGAGCACCACAGTGATGGAATGGAGACTAACTACGAAGAGAACAAAGGGAAACGTAACATAACGTACATGAATGCAAGAAGTAAAGCAGACACGGAGTAGCGGAGGACATATGGAGCAGAAGAGCAGAGATGATATACACGGAGGAGTGGAGGGGACTTAGTGAGAATTTGGGATATGACAAAATACCATACAACTATTCCATCTTGATATGCCTGGACGAATTCTTTGTCTAACAGGATCCTCCAAACAGAGTGCATTAGCTTGTGTTTGCAATGAGCTAACATATTGGTGATGTGTCTTTTGAGGGTGAGTTCAGTGATGAAATCACATAGATTCTTTGGAAGCTATAAGCAGATTCAGAAGTAAGGTTACATATCTTAAGAAATACCAACTGATGGAATTAAGGCGAGAAGGTGACAATCCTGGTGCTGTGAGTGTTTAGACAGGTTACCAAAGCCAAGGTAAATTGGCCAGGTGCTGACATTGCCAAACTGTGTCAATCATGTGAAGTCCGACCATAGCATAAGAGCGGTGACAACTCTTTCCAGGTGGCATCCATATGTCCTTCTTTGCTTCATGATTTCATTCTGAGCATCATTTCAAGTGCTCAATGTGTAAAGCTCATTATATACTTGATATTCTTGACTGGTGACTGGTGAACTCCATATCTAGTGGGATGAATTTATGATGCCAACTCTCAGTAAGTAAGAACAACACTTGCCTTTTTGAATGGAGTGAAATGAAATTGTCTGGAAGACCACTCTGAGAACATGCTGTGGATAATCCCTAGTAATGGTCGATAGTGAAACCTGTGAATGGAATATGTCACTCCATTGCCGTTCACGTTTTTCTCGCTTGTTGAAATGTCAATGTTGATGTTGGTTTTCTTCCAGATCTCATCATCAAATATACCTTCAGCTGCTGCTGATGCTCTTTCCATTGCTTCCATCCACCTTGATTCTGTCACCACATTGAATCCTTCTAGGTCCTCGAGAGAAAAGTCTTTGGCCTTCAGAATGTCATTAACCAGTCTATTCACCTCCAAATTTGACTTTTCATGCATCCTGAGTAGTGCCCAAGTCATAAGATGCCAGATTGTCATATTGGGCCAAGGCCAAGGTGGATCTCTGGTAGGTGTCATGGCAGCTACAGAAGTCCATGAATCAGACTTCTTTTCTGACAAGTCATTCAAATTGAGAGAGATGTCCAGGTCATGAGAAGGATGGTGACAGTAATACCTTGCAATACCAAATTTGTTAAATGGAGTGGTGAAGGAGTCGAAGACATGGATAATGACATGCTTGATCGAGAAGACTGTGGATTCAATTGCTGAGGGGGCTGGCTCAGGGAGGATATTGCAAAACCTAAGAGGTAACCTGCAACTTTGACAACCAATGAGTTGGGAGGTCCCAGAGATTTGTTCTTCGTTTGTCTCGAGGTTTCCAGAGGGCTGAACATGTAGATTCTGGGTCGGAGGGGTGGAGGTAGGAAGTGGAGAGACATGGGTCTGGCTAGATGAGGTATTATGATTTGTGTTGTCAGAAGTGAAGGCACATCAGAGACTTGGAGGAATGGGAGGGAAGTGCAGAGACATGGGTCTGGCCTGACAACATAGTAGAGTTTGCCTCATCAGAAGCAGTGAGGGCCTGGAGGTTTCCAGAGGGCTGAACATGGAGAGTCTGAGTAGGAGGGGTAGAAGTGGGAAGTGGAGAGACATGGGGCTGGTTAGACAAAGTAGTAGAGTTCACCTCATTGGAAGTGGCGGGGGCCTGTTGACCATGTATACAGAAATTAGGTGGTGAAAATAGATGATAGATAAAGCTTACTGCACCTGACACTGGCTATCCCATTGTTGATGATGGTTGCTAGCATAAATGTAACATTTCGTTCTGTGCAAGCTGATTTCTCTGGTAGAATCACAGATCTGGGAACAGTTTTCACTACATCTAAACATCACTGCAAAATTGTCACAATTGTCAGTAGGTGTTAGTTAGCATATGACTTCCAGTAAGTATTGCACGAGAAAACCTCAGGATGGAGGGGGATAGGAACAAACCTTCAAACACTGCAGAGTCCTTATATCACAGAAAGGGCATGGAGAACATGAGGTTGGCAAGGTAACACATAAACTGGCAATGTTAGATTTCCAAAGTCATTATTCAATAAGAAATGTGGAAAGAAAGGGAAAGGGAAAGAAAAAGAAAAGAAAAGAAAAGAGATCGTATAAATTGTAAAATTCATTCGGAAAAGTGTGAGGGAGCAGGGGAGGTCTACCAAAGCAATCAAAAAATGTCTGAATGTAAAAAGCACAAGCTCACATAAGTACATCGTAGTGTTTCAGTTGTGCCAAGGATTCTTTCAATTGGAAGGAGATTGCATAGGTGTACAGGCTAGGGTGAGCATCTGGCCATGTAGACAAGAGAATACAAAAACTATGAAATGAATGACCCTCATCAAGTTGTCCATCTGTGAAGCCTAGCTTGCCAGTTTTCTGAGGCAATGACCCAAGCCATCTTTCCAGCTCATTGATGCCCCGCATGAGCTCCAGAAGACTCTGCCTTTCTCTGGGGGCTTGTGACCACAAGTTTGGCATGATCGCTCGGTCTAGCACACCAAGCTCTAAATGAAACCCGATCTCATATACATCTCAGAATATTGCTTGCATGAGTCGAACTGGCGCATTGGATGAGAGAGATGATGTAGAGATCTCCTGTTCTCTCCAAATGAACCTATCCAGATATCCCTCATGTCCTTTCGTGCACTCAGTTATGTATGTGAATTTTTGCTGCATTTCATCATGGCACAATTTTGCTCTCATTGCATTGGATGATGAGGCACTCGTGGAGCCATCTGTGGAAGAAGAAAGGTTGAGAAACTTGCACCAAAGCTGAGGGGAAGGGAGCCGATCGGGTGGATTATGATAGAGCTCAGTGAGCCAGACATGTCGAGCGTTCAACCAGTTCTCCAGATAGCGGTGGCAACATTCAGAAGAATTTGAGGATACCAAGAGGGCTGGTTTGGGAACATAGTAACCAGGGTCAACCGCATTTCATGGTATTGACATTTTTTCCTTGTTTATACATTTCAATGCATGAGCCCAGCCCATCAGAGGCAAAGGCATCTCCGGAATGTCAACTTCCTCCCATTTGCTATGTGTCACCTCTGCATTTGATCATCAGGTTAATTATTAATAGAAGGAAAAATACATACAACATTTAGAAACAGTGGGTGGCTTTTTGTGTGCAAGCTTGTTTTTTTGTGTGGCTGTCAAGGTTTTGCCCACCTTTGAAGGAATCTGCTCTGTAGACATGGAAGGGAGTATGGAGGGCGAAGGCTGCAGTCTTGGGGCATAGTGTTGATGAGTAGCCTCATGATGCTGAAGGCCCAATAGGCGGCCATCAAAGAGAATTTCAAATCCTGGAGCTGTTTGCCCCTGCTCAAAATAGTGTGCATGAATGATGTTGTTGGGGAATGTGAGGCGGACGGGTTTCTTGATGATGGTTTGATCTGTGATTGCATATTCTCGACGGATGAGCCAAACTGGAACCCCAGCCTGAAAGAGCTTGTGACAGATAGACTTGTCAGATGTAAAAGCTCCCATCCAATCAGACCGAATTGCATGAGGTATATAGCCAGGATCGCTCTTTCTTGGGACGTCGATCTCCATGTAATCAAGGAAGGAAAAGACATCAAGAAAATTGCATTGCGCTTGTGCAACATATACTATGGTTTCACGCCACAGAAGGGGTTCTTGCAACAAAACACTGAAAAGACCAAAGACTGGCTGTGTGATTGCAACCAGGGTATTGGGTAGGTGAGTGCAAGGTTTGAGTTTTGTCCCAAGGGGTCCCTAGTGTGTCTGGGAAGAAGTCCTGAGTGGAACTAAACTAATGAAGTCCAGGCCATCCAGATGGGTGCTGGAAGTCCGGAGTATTGAAATGGTGATAGGAGTGATCTTCTGAAGTTGGTCAATATGAACAGGTCATAAGGAGTGTGGAAAGTAGATGTATTCTGTGAAAGTATGGAGAGAGGTCTTCAGATGGTAGATAGATAGTAGATGGGGGATTTGTCCTCCTCCTAGACATAGCTAGGTACAAGTATTTATAGTCCAGGCATTCCCAGGACTGTATACATATGTCAAACATATGCCAAAACATAGATAAAACATCAATAGTGAAAGAATAAAGTTGCTAAGGTAAGTCCGGAGCATGGGAAACAGAAGTCTGGAAGACCGGTGTGTGGGAAAGAAGTCTGCAGGTAAGTCCAGAGTGTGGGAACAGAAGTCCGAAAGACTGGTGCATGGCAAAGAAGTCCAAAATAATGAAATATAAATCTAGAGCTGCTCAAAGCTCTACAACAGGAAAGGGGAAATTGGGCCCCTTTCTTTTTCCTTACCTTTACTTACCATTGTACATATAACAAAGAATCTTGACCCTTGCCATTCAAGCCCCACTTGAATCTCTCTTTTTCTTTATCTTGTTTCACTGCTTACTTATTAAGCATGACTCAGCCACAGTTGTATTACCAACATTTGTCCAGTGCCATCACATCTGTTCAAAGTGACTCCAGCTTCTTCATAATTCCATTGCTTTATATTGCTGACTCACTTTCTTCCTTTACCTACCCTTAACTATTTGGCTTGCATATATAAATCCTTGATACTCAGGTGTATTTGCTATCTTTGGCATCCTGCAATCTATCTAGTATCTTGATTGCCCTTGATTCCTCAGTCCTCATCCTACTATTGAGTGGATGCTCTCTTGGAATCCTTTGATCCATTGCTAGTCTTGCAATGTTCTTAGAACCCTTTGTTCTCATTGTGCTCAATGGTCTCTAGAATCCATGTTGACAGTAAGCCCTCAAATCTTTGCAGATCACACCCCAACTATGTTGAATATAACAAAAGGTCAAAAATCTCCCTTGAGAACAGCTATCATCAAACAAGCCACCATTTCCTATCAGCACTCCAGAAACCCTAGACCCTATGCTGACTCTGCATCAAGAAGGTAAACCCTTGACTCCTTTGACACTGACGAATCCTCCTCTGAGAATCCCGTTGATACTGACAAAGACCTCATTATCTCTTAACAATCTGAGGATCTAGTTTTCTCCCACAGACTCTGTGGCACTCAGCATCCCCAGAGTACCCACTCCACCATTCCCAACTCCAGTCAACTGCTAACCAGTGTTTACCTTGCCACCACCCCCTTAACAACTACCCATAGACCTCCCTCCCCTACCCCAGACCACTATGTTGACCAAACCCACCAAACTCCATCTTGGAGCTCCCAAATCCTTTGATGGCTCTTATGCTGAAGCCATGCCCTGGCTATCCACAATTCAAACATACCTCATCATAAACAAGTTGGTCTATGATGATGATGACAAGAAAGTTGCCTAAATCCTATCTTACATGAAAAAGGACTCAGCCACCCTCTGGGCTGCTACCTTCTGAAAAGAAGCAATCACAACTCAAAGCTTTGGAAAATTTTCTGACTTCATTGTCAAATTCAATGAGGCCTTTGAACACCAGGATATCAAGAACTGCACCATCAACTGGCTCTACTCTGAATGCCTCATTTCAAAGAAAAACAGTTCTTATGGCCCCAAACTCATCAGATATATTGCTGGATTCAGAAACCATGTCGCCCAATCTGGCATCACTGATCAGAACATCCTGATCAACTACTTCACCACTGGAATTTCCCCTGTCCTCACCCACCATATCTTCTCAATGGATACAGTTTCCACTAAAATAGACAAATGGTACTCAAACGCCATCCACTTCCAAGTGTAGAACAACTGTGCTCAGATGGTTATTAACCAACACCATACTCTCTCTGCCTAGATCTACCAATTGTACTTGACCCCCATCCCATCCTCCTAGAAAATCCATGATCCTAACACTATGGATGTCAACATGATCAACACCCCCAAACTCCCCAAGCTAACACCCAATGAATGGGAGTGATGCTTCAAAGAAGGATGCTGTCTGCACTGCTGGCAGACAGGCCACAGAGCCAATGCCTATACCAAATATCTCAAGGACCCTCATAAGACTTTGGTCAAATGAGTAGAACAGGTTGACAATGACCTCCCGAAACTTCAAACCTGCAATGACGACGATGACAATGAACTCATTGTTTGTCATGTCTGATTCTCCCTTCCAAAGGAGGATTTTTAGAACAGAGATCTTGACTGATGTGAGCCTCTCCTAAAATACAATGTGTAAATGTATCTACTTTGCCTGGTTCAATGCAAATCTGTCATATCCCAGATTCTTGCTAAGTCCCCTCTGCTCCTCCATGTGTATCATCTCTGCTATTCTGCTCCTATGTCCTCCACTACTCTGTATCCGTTTTTCTCTTTGGTTCATGTATGTTATGTTATGTTTCCCTTTGTTCTCTTCATAGTATAGTCTCCATTCCATCACTGCAGTGCTCAAGGTAAGGAGAACAGCTCCAGCTGTGTGACTAACCAGCACAGCAGCAGTACTTAGTTTCCTCTGACCCTCTGACCCTGACTTTACTACATTTGGACTTTGACATTCATA
Source organism: Austroboletus eburneus (assembly GCA_038090175.1). Classification (NCBI taxonomy): domain Eukaryota; kingdom Fungi; phylum Basidiomycota; class Agaricomycetes; order Boletales; family Boletaceae; genus Austroboletus; species Austroboletus eburneus. The sequence goes on from JBBPMF010000765.1 coordinate 17,074, forward strand.
TATAAAACTGCTGTAATATGTCTTAGCTTTTCAGTGTGAATATCAACTGAGTTCCATCCCCTGTCTCTCCTCTGACCTTGCATGACTCTATACCTCCACTCCACTTCCCTCATAAATTAGGGACAACAGAACTGGACAAGTGTGCACCACATAAGATGAAGCCAAAGTCCCTACCCCCTCCAACCAACTCTGGCACTCTGGAGTTCACTGCCCAGACCCCGATGGACCTGTACTTAACAAAATTCCCATCCAAGTCATTGTTCCCTCACACACATTGAAAACTGTTGACACTTTTGCCCTCATTGATAGCAGTGCTGACATCTCTTGCATTGACTGGGGCTTTGTGCATAAAAACAAACTCCTTACCATTCAACTCTCCTCTTCCT
>JBBPMF010000766.1:0-17411 GCA_038090175.1 Austroboletus eburneus
GGAGCCATTCTTTGATTCAAGACTGAACAAGTTCAGCTCTCTGAAGGATCTCATTTCAAATTTTTTTACAATGCAAAATGTCCTTATCAGCCAAGCCAGGTCGCAAGTACTACAACAGGTGACAAAAGGGGCTTTTATCAACAAGAAGAAAAGCCTAGTCATGATTATATTGACATCAATAAATTAATGTATATAAAAAATAAACTTGCATTATCCTCTAGAACCATAAGTTCAATAATATAATCAAGCAGTCCAGCCACCGTGAATGCAGGAACTTGTGGTTGTGATATGACATGTGCATCAAGTGTGGTTTGTCCACTCCTAAAAACAGATAAGATGTCTGTGATGTCTAGAGAAAAATAATATCACATACAATTTATTATTCTCTGGTAATGCATGAGGGTTAAGAGGCACCCCTAGCTTCTTGCAGCAAGTTTTGTATGCAGTGACATGATTTTTGTGCCTGGCTTACAGTTAGTATATGCAACTAGATGAATCATTATTTGACAAACTGTGCAATATGATTTCACAAACTTTTAACACTTCCCTTAAGAAATGAATGCCTATCTGCAAGACCATTGGCTCTGTGTTTATGGATTAGGTTTTATTCAGATTTGGGCCCTGAAAACATAGTTAAACCCTAGCTTACTTGCATATACCACACCAATAACCCTTTTCTTTCTTCTTTGTAGCCAAATTGAAAATTTCATCTGGAGTGAATATAGTCTGAACATTGGCTATGCGATCATTTCTTGAATGATCAGTAGCCTATCAAATATTAGAAATTATGAAACTTGGCAGAATGAATCATAATTAGTTCTCACTATAGATATTTGATTGCTTTGGTTGACACAATTATTATCAGTGATATCATCCTGCAGCTCTGATTCCTCTCAGCTAATGAGCCTGGCAGATGATGCCTCTTACTTGATATCATGAACAGCATTCAAAGGAGGTATACAAATTTTGATACCAGTCAACTCATTGCCATCAGCTCAGGGTGCTACAGCAGAAGCAAGAGAAGTGTCATTATCACCATCATGGTACCATTAAATTTGATTTACATCCAGTAATTGGCCATCATGGCCAATAGCACAGCCCATCTGGGCAGTGGGATCATTTGGAATAGCAGTGGCAATGGGACACACCAGTGAGATCAAAATTCACACCTAAAATTTTACTGACTACCTTTGAGTACATTCATTCAGGTGTCTGCCTGTGGTACCTTTGGGTGTGAGTGCTGGACATTGAGGTGTTGGTGTGGCACACAATGACTTCTTTTTCCACAGCATGATACATATATTTTGCAGCTAGGAAATACAGGTTTGAATGCATTCGAACATGTTCTGAAAGGTTCAGGGAGAAGACAAATGCTGAATTGAACCTTGTGTTCAGTTCAAAAAAGTTCAGTTTGAACCAAGATTCAGAACCAAATGCATCCATCACTAGTTTCAAGAGGTTGGGATTGTGGTGACAGTGTGAACTGTTTGGCAATGAGCACATTCAGGATCATGTTTATGCTCGACTGTACAACAGACACCAAGGGGTCATCTTCTGAGAGTTTGAACAACTCACCTCAAAGAACGGTGTTTTTGCACCTGTCAGATGACAATGACATGAGCACACCTACACTTTCTGTCTATCATCCTTGCCCAGTGTGCAAGACAGAGATGACAGCATTGAGGTGCTCCTTGAACCCATACCACCACCATGGATGAATTTTCCCATGCTACAACTTAGGCAAGGATGAGCAAAAAAGCATGCTCTGAGACCAGCCCCCCTCAAAAAAAAACACCAACTGCTCTTCTTCTAACCCAACTGAGGAGACACCAAAAAAATCCATAAGATGAAAAATCAACCTACAACATGCATCTGGGAAAACCTCATCTAAAACCACACAAATGAGGCAAATGAACAACACCCATAGTGTTAAGTATGTTGAACTCGCACTGTTCCAGGCAACATGTATTAGGTGTCAAGCCTGTACTTAGGCTCATAGCAGCATGGATCATAGAACCTATGAGGGGGCAACAACTCTACCATACCAGGTAACCATGTACTTACTAAGGGGTGAGGACTGGGCTTGGGAGCTTTGTCTGGTGATGATGATTCGAGGTGAAGAAGTCATTATTCAAGTGGAGTTGAAACTCTATACTTTATACTAAGTACACTACATATTAAGTAAGCCTTTCTCATGTACTGAATATACACTACTCAGGCTATAGATAAACATCCTATAGTTAGTTGCTTTCAACACTTCCCCTTGCTAAATACACTAAGTATGTGAGCAATAAGAGACAGAGATGCTAATCTATCTGGAAAGAGTCATAGAAGACTAAGCCCAACTTTGATCTGAACTGATCAAGTTTGACATGATGTTAAGACTGGGTCAGACTTGGCAGACGAACTCTGTAGGAGCTCCATGAATCTTGATGAAAAGGGGATAGAGTAGGACTTTGGCTTCAGTGACTTGGAGCGGAGTGCTACACCCTTGTTGGATTATTGGTGGTCCCAGATTTCAGAGGAGCAGAAATAGGAAGAGCAGGAGGGAAGTCAGGGAAAGTCTGAGTTGTCTAGATTGTCTAAGTCGATAACTAGCTAAAGTACAGATGACATGATAGAACTATATATATGGAGGTCAGAGGTGGTGTACAAAGGCAATGACAGGAAACGTAAGTAAGCAGAGCCGGGAAAATGGAGACGGAAAGGAAACATAAGCAGAGCTGTGTGAACACAGGATCGGAGAAATCTAAGAGGCAAGACTAGTTCATAAGGAGAACAAAGAGTAACATAACTAGAATGTACAAGGAGCGGAGAAGTGAAGGAGCAGAGGAACATAGAAGCGGAGGAGTGGAGGAGTGTAGGAGCAGAGGAGCAAAGGAACAGAGGAGCAGAGGAGGGCTAGAATTAGGGATATGACATATGACCCAAGTTCTTAGTGAACATGTCTGCAGGATTATTGAATTCTTCTAAGAAGAATATCTCTATGTATTTATCCTGGACATACTCACACACACTATGCCAATGAATGTCAATGTGTTTATTGTGCTTCTCAGTCACAGGATTTGTGGCCATGAAGATGGATCCTTGATTATCCCCATAGATAGGAGTGGGTGTCAACTTGTATCCAAGTTCCTTTAGAAGGGTGTGCAACCATACCACTTGTTTGCTACAGTCAGACAAGGCAACATATTCTGCTTCAGTACTAGAGTGTGCAACTCTGTCCTGTTGGGACAACTTCCAGCTGAAGATGCCATTTTCCAGTTGGATAAACCAGCCAGTCTGTGAGCGACAAGTGTTGGGATCTGATGCCCAGTCGAAATCAGTGAAAGCAATCAACCCTGCTTCAAATGCACCATCAAACACTAGGGAATAGTGCCTAGTACCAAGCAGATATCTACAGATATATAATGCTTTGTCAAGGTGCTCCTTGGAGGGGTTTGCCACATGCTTAGACATTGCTGTCACAGCATATGTGATGTCTGGGCATGTTCCAAGCATGATATATAGCAAAGAACTGATCACTTGTTGGTAGCATGATCTTAGTTCTGGGTCTACTGGTCCATGGTAATGAAGAGGGTAGTAACCCTGGGGCAAGGGAGTAGGTGCTGTGTGCGCATTCTGCATTTCAAATCTTTCAAGTACCTTTTCCAGGTATGAACATTGATCAAGCAGGATTTTGCAATCATGTCTTTTGATTCTCATATGTAAGAATTCCTTTGCAGGACCTAAGTCTCTGCAATCCCATTTCTTCATGAAATGCCCCTTAGCTTCTTCCACAAGGGCCTTGGATGCATCATCTACATAAATGATGGCAACCACCATTGAGGTGCCTTTCTTTTTGTAGAGAAAAATACCAGCATCTGATTTGAGATGTTCAAATCTGAGTTCTTTCATGCTCTCATTGAGTGCTTCCCACCAGGCTAGTCCAGCCTGTTTAAGGCCATAGAGGGTGCACAATAGGTGAAGCACCTTATGCTCTTGCCCTGGGACTTTAAAGCCTTCAGGTTGCTTCATGAAGATATCTTCTTTCAGCTTTCCATAAAGGTAAGCTGATCGAACATCAACTGCTTCAATATGCCAGTTTTCAATGGTGGCGAAAGCCAGCATAAGCCAGACTGTCTCAAACCTAACCACTGGTGAGAAGATTTGATCCAAATCAACTCCCTTGATCTGGGAGAAACCCTTAGTGACTAGTCTAGCATATTTGTGACCATCAGGTTTCACATCAAAAACCCATCTGTTGTCAATGACTTTACAACTGTGGGGGCGATCCACTAGCTTATAAACATTGCACTCTCATAACATGTCAAGCTTGCGTTGACAAGCGGCTTTTCATTCCTCTTGTGCTGCATGTGGTAATGTTTGGATGTCCCTATATGTATGTCCATTCGCGAAGGGGTTTGTGCTCTGCAGAAGCATTAACCCATTGTGGGATTGCCTTAAACATTAAAAATGCGGTCAGGTTAGCTCCCCCTTCATGGCATAATTGTTTGACATCATCTTCACTTTGATCAAGTGGAGACATAGGAGGGACTGACTCAGGTTGCGATATGTTGGGATCAAACTGACCAGGCATCTGCCAAGATGGGCCAGGTTCACCAACAATGTCATGCCATTTGGACTCCTTGTTCATATCAGATCATTCCAGAGAGATTGCACATACAAAAAATCAGTGTCATCCATGGCTTCTCCCTCCTCTGAGCTGTACAAGTCAACAATGTCTTTGTTGTCAGGGAGCTCCATCAAGGAAGCTATGACTGGCCCAATGGGCTCATCATCATCATTGTACTTGTCATCCCAGCTAGTGGCTGGAACAGAGTGAATCTCCTTCTTCTTGCTGGTGTGCTTGCCCTTGGTAGAAGAGTGAGAGGTCTCAGCAGTGATGAAAGAGGAGGTGGCGGTGGCATCTGCAAAGATGGTGTTGAGCTTCCTAATCGACTCAGAAGTGGGCTGTATGCCCAACCTGTGTGCCAGGCTAAAGGCCTGGGGGATGCAAGGATCGAAAGCAGGACCTCCTGTCCCTTGATAATGAGAAGCTGGCTGATTGGCCAGCAGATGGGGGTCTATACAAGGCCTGGAGGTATAAGAATTACAAGTGCAGAACCAAAACTCTTGGGAAATAAATATAGGAGTATGTAGATATATATGATATTAGGAGTTGTTTCAGTTGCCAGACTGGTCTCATCCAAAGCCCTTTGAGGAATAGAACCTTTGATTTCATTGAATATACCCAAAATCTTCACATTTGACAATGGTCCAAAGGTGGCAACTGGAGTGTCAGAAGTCAAAGGTTTTGAGGACAGCCCAGAGGTGACCACTGGGGCACTGGAAGTGGGAGGTCCCGAGGACAGTGGAGGATGTGGTAGCAGAGGATTAGTAAATAGGACCATAGCACCTGGGTGCTTGCTTGCCCCATGCCCATATTCCCAGCAAATGAGAGAATCCTCATCCTGCCGAGAGAACTGCTCATACTCACAGTTTCCCTTATCTCCCCAGCAGAAGGTGCTAGGATCAACAGATATAGTGAGAGAGTGAAAATGGGGGAGGATTGATGCACAGTATGACACATCACACACTTAGAGACTTTATATATGCAGATAGCTACAAGGACAGACTACACAGAACGGTGATCAAAATGTGCTAAAGAAAAAAGAGCCTGACATCATAGGCATGCCTGTTTGTATCATATATTATCTGCAAGTGAAACTTCTAAGTGCTTTGATTGCCATTGGCTGACCTGAATTGTCTCAAAAACAGGGTACTGCTTTAACTCCCATTCAGATGCAATGAGACCAAACCCTTCAGATATCAAATTTTGCACCTTCAACTAAAGTACGTTGCTTTGTCATCGGCAGTGGCAAATGGACTGTTATGTAAGGACACATGGACACTATCTTGAAGCATGTGTTCCTCATGCTGCTTGGTAACTAAGTTGGATATACAAGCCCAGACTAATTCAGGGTTTTCATCTTCATCGGCAGGATAACTAGCTCCTGAAAGGTTTTCATGATGGCTGTAGATGGTTCCATATATACCATAATACTTGGCTATTGTATCTGGGTGAATACTGTTGAAATTGTGATCATGTGTTTATGTGACTTTAAAGCACATGATATAAAACACATGTGACTTGATCATATGGATATATCACATGATAACAATGATCTGGACAAAGTCCAGAAGCGATCTCTTATCTCTTATCAGAGATTAGATATCAAAATGTTCTAGACAATGACATTACAAGTCTAGACTCTTATCTATGACATCATAGATAACTCAATCATCCAATCAATTATGATCCTGGTTATCAACCAATAGGATGAATCAGTCTTATCATGCTAACTGAGCATGACACATAAGATATGACACATATCAGCCAATGCTATTGATAGAACCAATAGTGTTTCTCTCTCTTATCTAGTGTATGCGTCATCCTATCTAGATATAGTAATTGTATATGGTCCATGCATGTACCCTGTATATATATAAACTCAGGACTCTGAGAGGGATTTCTTCCCAGAGTTGGCAATACAGTCTTCACTCAGACTACTCCCCTCTCTCTACTTTTCAAGACTTAACCCAGTAACCTCAGATACAAAGAGTGAGTATTTTCTCACTCAGTCTCTTAATCTCTTCCTCGCTGTGTGCTCTGCCCCTGGATGACCTGGGTGTCAGAGAAACCTGCTTCCAACAGATACCGTCATAGTTATTCTCATATAGTCCAAATTCAGTTTGTCCAAAGAACCAAAGAACCTGTGTGTGTGATTAGAGTGTACAAACACATATGTCCATGATGAAGTAGCTTCATACCTGGGGACTCTTTTCATTTGTATTGGACTCTTCGATTGAATGAAGATTCCATTTTTGTTGGAAAGACTGACAGTCATCATTGATTTTACTAAGGAACAAGGTGTGAAGCAACCACAAATGAATCACATTGTGCAAATCCAACATGTGATGATGTTCCAAATGGATAAAAAATGCTTACCAGCAACAAGCAAACTGTGTCCCAACTTCAACCCATAAATGCTCGTTATGTGAATTGTGTGTTGACCTAAACAATAGTTCATTCATGGATAAATCAGGAGAGAAAAAACTCATGACCCCTACATATATGATGTACAGTTAGGCCCATTTCTCATTATGATATATTTATGTTTTCTCTGCTGCAATCACCCCTAATCCATGATGGCATCCTGTTATGCTCGACATGGTCAGGCGTAGACCTGCAGAGGTTCAAGGGCTTACTGTCACTATACAGCTGACAGGACGAGAGGGCTTGATGAGGGGGTTCCTTGACAGGGAGGCTAAGGCTGGCGTAAGACTAATGTTGGGTCAAAGGGGATCTGCTCAAGAGTCTTTCTTGGCAGAGGTTCTGGGGACCATTGAGGATCAACAGGTCTTTGGGATGTCACAGGACTAGCAACAGATTGAGGGTTCAAAGGGAGCGTCCACTCAATAGTAGAACGAGAACTGGGGGACCCAAGAGCAACTCCAAGATACTAGGTAAATTGCAGGAGGTCTAAGATGGCAAATACACCTGAGTATCAAAGACTTATGTATATATGTGAGCCAAATGGTTAAGGGTAGATCAATGGAAGAAGGTGAGTCAGCAATAGAAAGTGATGGAATCACAAAGAAGCTGAGTCACTATGGAGCAGATGCAATGGCATTGGGTAAACATTGGTAATACAGCTGCGGATGAGTCATGCTAAATAAGTAAGCGGTATTGCAAAGACAATGGTAAAAGAAAGGACCCAAGCAGGGCTTGAACAGCAAGGGTCAAGGTCCTTCGGCATACATGGTAAGTGAAGTAGGAAAAAGAGAGAGGAGCCCAATGAATCGTAACATTACCCCTGTTGTATGGGTGAGACTGTGATGAAACCTTAGTAGTCACCTTGATGAGACCCAGTCTCATTGTTGTCAGCTTTGGCACTGACAAAGAACTCATAGTCATCCAGTGCCGGTGGAGAGGAAGGAGGAGTGGGGACCCAATGAGGAATCCAGACATTGGGGCATTGTTCAGATGGGGTGGGTCGGCCACAGTGTGAGGAGGAGGAGTCCAAGGAATGGGGGGACGAGTCCAAGGAGGAGGAGACAAATGCGCAAGGGGTTCATGGGTGCATGGGGCATGCATGTTGGGGGTGTCCCAGGGATTGCCTGTGGCAAATGGGACATTGATAGAAAGGGCAAAGGGGACGGTGATACCCAAGGCAACGGCATTGATAACATGCCTCGTGATAGTGAGGGTGGTTGGGGGGAAGGGACCAGATTCCTTGATTACTGGCCCAGTAGTTGTTGGCACGATCTAGGGCAGCAACTTCCTGGGTAGAGAGTGGTTCAGAGGATGCAGATGGGGTGGAGATATGGTCGTTGCCAGTGGTGGCAAGGTTCTGGAGATATCAATCAATGTCAATAATGAAGTCAGTTATGTCCAACTGGTGCATCAGTTGGATGAGATCATGTTCCAGGGTCTGGTGGAGATGACAGATGTGGAGATTGGCCAGTGCTTGAGTGGCAGAGGTGGTGGGGGTGGCAGCGGAGACAGTGATGCAGGAGTTCATCAGGAAAAGACAATACATGAGGGCAAAGGGGAAGTAAGGTTCCATGTGGGTGTCAAGTGCCATGATGAGACTGGAGTCTCGGAGTTCAGTGGTGATGGCAGCGGCGAGGTCGTTATCAAGGGGTGTGTGGTGGTTAGGCAGGGTAGCAGGGGGTATGGACAACAGGAGGCAAGTGGGGCAGTTGGAGATTCGTTGGGCGAGGTGAATGGGTATAGTAGTGGGGATGAGGAGTTCAGGGTGGGTCCAGCTAAAGCTGGGCCATGCAGAGGAAACATCTTCTGCATCGCTGTGAAGGTGTTGGATCAGGGAGGGGGGAGGTACAGGGATAGGTGTGTCATTGAGTTCAAGGGGATTGTTGGTGGGGGTGGGGGTGGACCAGCCAGCTTTGGCAACATTGGAGGGAACATCACTGGGGGCAGGAGTAGGTGTGAAGAGGATGATAGACATGATTGTGAGGGGAGTGGTTTTCCTGGAGATAGAGGAGACCAAGTGATGATGTTTATAGTCATTGAGAAGGGTACCAGAGTTCTGTAGGTTCCGTTTGGGTTCCCAGGAATCAGAATCTTCTTTCGCGGTATATCCTTTCCATTGGATCAGGAAGGAATGGGAATGCAGAGGTCTGCGATGGCAAATGACCTTCTCGATATCATATTCTTCATGTCCATCAATGAGGTCAGGTGGTGGGGAAGAGTAGTTTGGCCCATGAACAGAGTTTTCGCAATAGGGTGATAGGAGAGACACATGGAACATGGGGTGGATTTTCCACAATTGTGGGAGGTGCAGTTCATAGGTGATGGGAGATAGCACCTTGATGATGGTAAAAGGTCCTTCACGTTTCAGAGTGAACTTTGGGTTGACAATGGAGCATTTGAGGTTTTGGGCCTCAAGCCAGACTTTGAATCCCTTGGCGAAAGGGGTGAAAATGCAGTGGTTTCAGGATGCCATGACTTGGCAAGCAAGTTCATGGGCAGTAAGGGCCTCACTGCAAGCGGCAATAAGGGATTTGAGGTGGTCCTCAATGGTGGGGATATTGAAGTCAGTAATGACCGAGGAAAGGGCACAGGGTTCATATCCCATCATGAGATAGAATGGAGTCTGTCTGGTGACAGAGTGGGGGTGGTGATTGTGAGTGATATGCTCTTGGAGCATAGCATTGACAATGTTGACAAACAGGGATGGGGGGAGAAGGGTGACTCCTTCATTGTCAGCATTGTCTGAGGGGATAAGATCAGGGTGGTGGGAGAGAGCATCAGGACCAGCAAGGAGTTTACTGGGGATGTGAATCATGGTCAGATTGAAATCTGCAAGGTCAAGGAGCCAATGGGCTTGTTGGCAGTTGAAATTTTGTGCTGACCAGAAGTAGGTCAGGTTCTTGTGGTCCATAAAGACTTGGACCAGGTGGGAACTGCCATGGAGATAATGGCACCAGGATTTCAGGGCTCACATGATAGTGAGGAGTTTCTGATCATAGATGTCATAGTTTTGTTTCGCTGGTGAGAACAACTGAGAGAGATAGGAACAGGGGTGCCAATCCTCATTGGTATCTATTTGAAGGAGGATAGTGCCTGAGGTGAATTTGGAGATGTCCATTGTGATAGCAAATGGAGTGGAGAGGTTGGGGAGTTGAAGGACTGGATGGGTAATGAATAGTTCTTTGAGTTGATCAAAGGACTTCTGACATTCGGAGGACCAGGCCCAGGGACTGGGTTTCTTGGTGAGGTTGATGAGGGGGCAGGTGATGGAGGAATAGTCAGGAATGAATTGTCAGTAGAAGTTGGCGAAACCGAGGAAGGATCAGACATCACGGAGTTTCTCTGGGGTGGGCCAGGATGTGATCCCATCAAGTTTGACAGAGTCCATGGCGAGTTGACTGGGTTTGATGATCATTCTTAGGTATTTGACTTCCTTGGAAGCGAAGTTGCATTTCTCAAGTTTGAGGTGAAGATCAAGTTCCTTCATTTGCTGGAGGACATGCTTGGTTCATTCAGCATGAGTTTTTTCATCAGGGGAGAAGATGAGAAGATCGTCCATGTAGATGACAAGCCATCCTTCGGCAATCATATCACGGAAGGAGTCGTTCATGAACCTTTGGAAGGTGGCAGGGGAGTTGGTGAGACCGAAGAACATTATGGTCAGTTCAAAGAGTCCTTTATGGGTGATAAAGGCAGCTTTCCATTGATGCCCATCTTTGATTCAAATGTTGTTGTAGCCCCATCGAACATTGAACTTTGTGAAGACCTTGGCATCACGGAGTTTGTCGACGAGATCAGAAACTAGGGGGAGGGGGTAGGCATCGCAAACTATATGTTCATTGAGATACCTGTAGTTCTGACATGGATGGAGTCCACTGTCCTTCTTTTTGATGAAGAAGAATGGGGAGGCCTGGGGGGGTTTGAGGGGCATATCTTTCCCAAAGCAAGATTTTCATCAAGGAAGGCTTCTGTGGCCTTATGCTCATCTGGGGAGAGGGGGTAAATCTTTCCAACTTTGGGTGTGAAAGATTCATCAAGATTGATCTCATGATCATAGGGGCGAGAGGGAGGTACGTGGTCCATAGCTTCTTTTGAGAAGACAGAGGCGAAGTCAGAATATTCTGGGGGGAGGGTGATCTTGGGTTTGGCTTTTTTGGCAGCCATGGCCAACTCGGTAGAGTTCGTGAGCTTACCAATGAGGTGATCACCTTTGAGGATGAAGTGGTACCCACATCAAATGATACAGTCAACAGTGTAGTTGTGACAAGCATGACGGAGGTACTGTGGTTCTGTCACCTCTAATACCAGCTCTGTTGTCCAAAAGCATGCTGCAGACTACCATGACACCACCAAGAACAAATCTCCCATCCTTCCCATATTTTTCAACTCATGAACAATGCCTATGTACTACCACATGAGATGCACTAAAGAAGGTGGTGGTTGTTCCATCTGGGGAATGCAACTTCCATATCTCCTACTACTTGATGGCTGGTGCATCTCCTTAGGAGTGGCAACACCTTCATTTCAGTGGTAAAACCCAGTACTAATCTCAATCAGCGCGCTGGTTCTGGCACTTATCCCAATAGCATCCAAGACAACAATACCAACCACTTTAAACAGCTCCTCAAGTCTCTGGGCTTGTCCAAGCGCCACGTTACTTAGACTTGCCAACTTGTCACTGCCATCCTTCACCTCGGCAATCTGGACTTTACTTGGCATCCAGCCTTCAGCACTTGAGAGCTCGCTTGCTTACAAGATGAAGCTCATCAAGAAAGAGCTCTGTACTGTTTTCCTTGACCCAGATGGCACCTCAAATGACTGCGACAATCTTGCCAAGACTCTTTATTGTCTCCTGTTTTCATGGCTGAATGAATATATCAATCAGCACCTTTGCTGTGAAGAATTCAACACTTTAATCAGCCTCTTTGACCTTCCTGGCCCCCAAAACATGACCAGCTGCCCCAACTCACTCAACCAGTTTTGCATCAACTTTGCCAATGAGTGCCTGCAAAATTTCATCCAGAAGCACCTTTTTGAGTTGCACATTGATGAATATCAGACAGAGGGAATCTCTCAGTTTGTTCCCTCAGTGCTATACTTTGACAATGCTCAATATGTTCCATTTTTCTTAGGCTCTCTTCTCAAGAACAGTGTTCTGTACTCTCTAAGGTCATATTTGTACACTTGACATTGAGAAGTGGAGGCAGAACTGCCTCCATGATGCTAAGGCTGAAACTGGCATCAATGACTATTCCATCAGTAATCCATATGTGCCCTATATATCCCCAGGGCTTTCTCTGGACAATTTCAGACCTGTTCAATCAAGTGTCCTCACAGGTGCAAGTCTCACTTGTAAGCAATGCCACTGGATTGCAACGCAGGGACATGTATGATGGAAGACTGAAAATCATTCCACTCTGGCAAGTTCAACTATCGCAATCAGCTAACGTCCAACCAGAAGACCAACTCCAATTATGGTTCTGAGTCTCATGCACACCTGTCTGATCCCGACGAGGCATTCTATCAGCATCTATGATATTCTTATCTATGATCTAATCAAGTACTGGTCCCTGAAATTGTTTATGTAGTGTCCATTGACTTATCAGAGTTTCTTTTTGATTCCTAGTCACTGTGATTATTTGTTGAGTCCCATCATTGACCTCATCACGATCATCACTCATTCAAGCCATGCAACCCCATAGACATTCTGACTTTTACTATCTATCCCCAGGGAACACATGTTTTTCTTGTGCATATTTATTAATTTCGTCAAGAAGTTATCTGATTGTTGATAGGTTGGAAATGTGCTTTACAAGTTGCACAAGGATATACTTACAAAGCAGTCTGGTCTATTTTCCAACATGTTTCATCTTCCAAACAAGCACAAATGGAAACATACCGAGAAAAAAGACAAACAACTTGGAGACCAGCCTAACAGGGAGCGTGGAGATGAGGAAGCCAGAGACAAGGGTAATGAAGACGAGGGCAACCATTGCTCTTCAAGAGGAGGCAATAAGGGAATGAAGAGTAAGAAGCCTCTAGAAGAAAAGGATGATGGTAATCTGATTCACTTACTGGGCAAAAAAGAGGTGATTTTTAACATGTTCCTTCAACACGTCTATGGGCCATGAGTATTACTCTTTACAACATGATTTCTGTGCTGAGCTCTTACAGTCTTCCCAATGCTGCTTCATGTGGCAAGTATTCACATGAAAACCTTTGTGGCCTGTTGATATTTGTCAACAAGTACTGTTGCCCTTCAATATGTGATGTTGCCATTGACCACATCTGGGAAGCCAGGTTCTCATACCACCCAGCAGAGTATGTGGAACTCGGTTGCCTCTTCAAGGTCCTGAAATTTTTCACACATGGATTCTGTGCTCTTCTCGAGATTTTGCTATGAGAAATCAACAGTGACCATTGTCAACTGATAGGCTATGACACTTTCATTGCATTGACCATTGCAAAGGCCATACTTGATAAACACTGTAAAGTTATTGCTACTCAACCACCATTGATCCCTGCCCACATGGCAGATTGTGGTAACCTGGCTGCGTGTTGACAGGACTGGCATACAGTTTGGTGGAATGGCATGGGTCAGTTCTTACTTGATGCTGTGAATCCACAGCTGTTTGATGATGTGGTCAGGCACTTTCAGGAGATGCAATTTGGTCACATGGGTGATGGCTGCTGGAAGCAGATGTTCTGCATCCTTGAAGGAGTTGGCTTTCGACATGCAAATGAGTATATTACAGATGTGTGCAAGGGACTCATCAGAGATTTAAAGCTCAATGACAACAATACCATTGACTCAGATACGAGTTAGTTTACTGTGTTGTTACCGTATCTTTGATAAACTGTATTTACAATAATGAACAAAACTTGTCGATGACCTTGAAAAAAACATGATGGCCATAAAAAAAAATGCGCGATTAAAAAAAAAGAAGTGGTCGTTGAAAAAAAAAAAAGATGCACGATTAAAAAAAAATGAGGTGGCCATTAGAAAAAAACTGAGGAGCGATGACCACAAAAAAAATGCGGGAGGCCCCGAAAATCGCGGTGGATTAAATGTGCAGATATCACGCCATAGGTATGGGTCCTAATTGGCTGGATAGGTCGACCTATTGATCCCTGGGAATGCCACTGCTCCCACTTGTGTTAGGTAAGTTTATTAGTCATTCGGTGCGCAAGCTTTTGCCGTCCTCCACCTCATCGCCTCTGATTCAACAACTTGAAACCAGCTACTCTTCAACATGGCAAGCCAGAAATTAGGTAACAGTTTTGTTGAAGTGATGAAATTAGCTGATTCTAGGTATAGGCTATCTTCTGTCGGGTGGCTCGATAAAGACGTTCGGTTCTGCTGTTAGCTCCCAGCCTGGCCATGCCACATCCATCAACGCCGGTAAGTATACATCTGCAGCATATGGTTTGAACTAACGTTGATCACATACAGTTTGGAAGGAGACTCAGTGTCCCAGGAGCATCCCATTAGTGGTTGGTGGTTGGAGCTTTCGGCCCTTGGATAATCATGGGAAACTGTTGAAAACTGGAAGTAAGTATTGCAACGAGCATACTTTTTTGCTTCTCACAACCAGCTGCAGAAGTCTGTGGCCGCGCTTATCGCAGCCACTCAGGTCGTCAATTCATGAAGATACAGTACAACGCACACCTCTGCGGCCTATCTCTTGTCTTGGAGTATGAAAACTATCAACTCCTGCGTGATCATGTTTACAAGCTGCCGAAGGTTATCGACTATGGGAAAGATGGGGAGTGGACTTATCTTGTGCTGGAAGACTTGGGGTTAGATCTAGGTGGATTCTTAAGCAATGGCCCCCCCACACCGTTCTTCACATCTATGCTGATTACTGGGATGGTAGGTCTCTTTGCTGTGTTTTTCATGCCGCTTCTGCTCACCGCGTGCACAGTTGACTCGCTTGCGGGAGATTCATCTGGCTGGGTTTATTCACGCAGATGTCAAACCTGGAAACTTCATCTATGGTGAACGCAAAGCTGGGGTTTCCGTAATTGATTTGGAGACTTTGCAGCACTGCCCATCATCCCTGGGTGCTGCCTGTGTCACTGCTGTGTGGGCAAGCCGGCATGCCCTGCTTGGTGAAGGTGCGATACAAACAGCTATCCATTCAACCTCAAAGCAAAACGATTGCCTTCCAGCTCTTTCATTTCGAGATGACTTGCACTCCCTTGCATACTGTTTGGTGTATTTCACCCGTGGTGCCTTGCCATGGAGCGAGACCGACTGCTGGGATAAGAAAAAGCTTGCGAAGATCAAGTCCAAGACCACAGTGAGAGAGCTTTGTAAGAACCTTCCCGATCCTTCACAGTGTTTTGTGAGGCATTGTTTTTCTCTTGAATTTTCTGCCATCCCAGATTACAGATACCTGCGCAGTTGTATGTCAACTTTGGCCTGATGAATCGACTACCGCCCACTTCTCAAGTACATGTACATGTAACCTTCGTCCTCGTGGGCAAGTGGGGGCTGCCATATCCGAACCTCCTGGCAGAAGCAGTCACATCGGTCCTTTTCTTAGTTCATTTGTTGGTACAGAGATGAAGCATCGTCAGGCTATCCGAATCGCCAGCATGTACTTCATATGCGACTGGTGGGGAATACACATCTTCCCCCTTACTTCTTGATCACCCATCTGAATCCTTACCCCTCGGTCGAGCTTTCTGTGAACAGACACCGACCATGAGTAGGCGACATATTCCCTTGGCGTAAGGTCAACCGACTTGGCAAGACACGTCGTTGTTCATGTGAAGCTTGTAGTGCGCCGTTTTTCAACGACTGTTTTCGGCCGGAATTTTGTAGCTCAAACGCGACACATGCCAGACCAGCCAAGGTGATGGTTGAAGCAAGTTCCGCCATCTGATGGCCTTGCTTGCGACGGACGACGATGTCGCGTGTGGCTGTTGCCATGGTCGTCTGCTTGTTTGATCTCTCTATGCCGACGGACGACAAGGGAGAACCGGTCCGGCCTGAAGTGAAGTATGAGTCTGTGATCGTCAGGTGAGCGACAGTGCCATGGTAGTTCAGTTTTGTCTGTACTCATGTGTGCCAGTCGCCCCCCGTTCCAATGCTTCTTCACCCCTCAGCCCCACGCAGTGCTCTAGGGAGGTTGGCCTCGATTTAAACCTCAAACAGTCAAACACTGATTGGTAAAGTTGGACATGGAAACGTCTTGATATTAATGCTACCATCATGAACCGACAGAGATAACATGGGACTGCGAGCCAAAAGAGGAAAAACTAGGACCAAACCAGGAGCTTCGCATCCCACGACTCGCATAGCCGAGGGATCAACTGATTGGCGATGCGGCTGTGTGGAACGTCCAGCTCAGTTGTAGTGCTTGACAACGATACGTCTTCCTCAGCGTTATCCGCTAAGCCTTTCTTAAGCGCTACACGCCCATAGGAGGTCATCCTCTCCTTCCTCCATGCTTCTGATGTTGGAGCCTCTTCATCAGGGCGTCGTCGCTCGCAAAAGCGTTAAGAGGCAAAAAAAAACTCGATTCGAAAGGTACGCTAGGCTACTGACGCAACGTTGAGACGTAGATCCACAGATCTGTACTTATTATGACATACTATTTCATGAATCTGACTAAGACACGTTCAGCGTTTAATGGATGTAAAGCAACCAGACGACACACTCGACGTGGGTGGGACCTTGAAATCTGGGACAGAGCTTCACCGGCACGGAGCTCTTTTCTTTCGCCCGCCTCTGCAGCTGAGCCAGCGCTTGCCTGCCCCTTCGCCCCCGTTGAGCCACACCCTGGCATGCTCGGGCCACAGCCAGCCAGCTCCCCTCGCGCTGGTTCCTCCCTCCCTGCCCCGCTGCCGCCTGGAGCTCACGGGTGGCCGCTCAGCTCCCCCTGCCTCTGGAACAAGCCCGGCCTGCAGGTCGGCACAGCTCGTTTGAGCTGGCTGCTCCCTGCTAGCCTCCTCTTTGCTCAGGGTGAAGCGCCGCCTGCGCCTGTTTGTTGGTGCTCAGGCCTGTGCTCAGCCGCTGTCCCTCCCTCGAGCCCTCCCGCCCTACCTTCTTTCGCTCAAGTTCTGCTGCCTCCACCCTCTCAGAGCTCTCCCACTCTCAGTCCCCCGTCCACAAAGAACCCCGCTGCCAGCTGGCCCCCTGTCTTCTATGCCGACTTCACCTCCCACACGTGGCTCACCTGTTACAACCAACTCACGCCCGTCAGAGACCCCGACCTCTCCTCCCTCAGCGCTGACCTCACCACCAGCGCATAGGCTGCCACCCCCTCCAGTCCCTGCCCAAGAAAGTGGACCTGGCCCAGCGCTGGCGAAGGGGGATGGACGAGTGGTGCTGGCTGAGGTTGCACGCTGCGCACCTGTGGAC
>JBBPMF010000767.1:0-17399 GCA_038090175.1 Austroboletus eburneus
GACCCACCGTTAGTCCTACGGTGTCCTAAGAATCTCTACCAAGGAAGACCCTTGATAGACCTTTCGATCCCGTCCCCTTGACGGTCCTCAGAACCACTTCGATCCCGTCCCCTCGACGGTCCTCAGAACCACTTCGATCCCGTCCCCTTAACGGCCCTCAGAACCACTTCGATCCCGTCCCCTCGACGGTCCTCAGACATCCCTCGATTCCTGTCAGCTGTATAGCGACAGTAAGCCCTCGACCCCTTTTGTAGGCTACGTCTCGACCCCGTCGAGCGTAACAACTATGACTTCTTTGTCAGCATCAAAGCTGATGATAATGAGACTGGGTCTTGTCAGGGTGACTACTAAGGTTTTGTTGCAGTCTCACCCATACAATGGGGGTAATGTTACAATTCATTGGGTCCCTCTTTTTTCTATGATCACTTATCGTGTACACCAAAGAATCTTGACCCTCGTCATTTGAGCCCCACTTGGGTCCTTTTCTTTTACCATTACTTTTCCATTGCTGCTTACTTATTTAGCATGACTCATCTGCAGTTGTATTACCAACCTTTATCCAATGCCATCACATCCACTCTGTAGTAACTCAGCTTCTTTGTGATTCCATCACTTTCTACTGCTGACTCACCTTCTTCCCTTGCCTACCCTTAACTCTTTGACTCATGTATATAAACCCTTGATACTCTGATGTATTTCCCATCTTAGACCTCCTGCAATTTACCTAGTATATTGGAGTTGCTCTCGGGTCCCCCAGTCCTCATCCTACTGTTGAGTGGATGTTTTCTTCAAACCCTCAATCTGTCACTAGTCCTGCAACATTCCCAAGACCCATTGATCCCTCAGTTCTCAATGGCCCTCAGAATCTCTGCCAAGGAAGACCCTTGAGTGGACCCCCCCTTCGACCTGACATTAGTTCTACACTGGCCTTAGCCTCCCTATCAAGGAACCCCCTCATCAGGCCCCTCATCCCATCTGCTGTATAGCAATGGTAAGCCTTCAAACCACTGCAGGCCTACACTTGACCACATCGAGCATAACAAACATTTTGACCACATGGTTTGTGGATAATGTAAAGTGCCTCCCACATTTCTGGTGCAGTCTTGCATCTGATGATATGCATGACCTGGTCCTTTTTAATTGCTATGGTGATAAATTGTTTAGCAATTAGATTCTTCCACTGCCACTTAGCTGCAGTGGCAGGATCTGGGGGTTGTGGGGTAATCCCAGTAGCAATGTCAAGTATGCCACAGCTCTTGAAGTAGGTCTTCATACTGAGTTTTCATGGGAACCAGTTGTCAGTGCCCAGTTTGGCAAGGTGAGAAGTGGCAACTGTTATGATTCATTGGGCCCCTCTTTCTTTTCCTTACTTCACTTACCATGTATGCCAAAGGATCTTGGCCCTCGCTGTTCAAGCCCTGCTTGGGCATTTTCTTTTACCATTATCTTTGCAATACTGCTTACTTATTTAGCATGACTCATCCGCAGCTGTATTACCAACACTTATCTGATGCCATTGCATCCCCTCCATAGTGACTCAGCTTCTTCATGATTCCATCACTTTCTATCGCTGACTCACCTTCTTTTATTTACCTACCCTTAACCATTTGGCTCGCATATATAAATCTTTGATACTCAGATGTATTCACTATCTTAGACCTCCTGCAATTTACCTAGTATCTTGGAGTTGCTCTCGGGTCCCCCAGTCCTCATCCTACTGTTGAGTGAATGCTTCCTCTGAACCCTCGATCCGTCGCTAGCCCTGCGACGTTCCCAAGACCTGTTGATCTCTCAACCCTCAACAGTCCTCAGAATCTCTGCCAAGGAAGACCCTTGAAGCGGACCCCCCTTTGACCCAACATTAGTCTTATGCTGGCCTTAGCACCCCTGTCAAGGAACCCCCTTGTCAGGCCCCTTCGTCCTGTCAGCTGTATAGCAACAGTAAGCCCTCGAACCTCTGCAGGCCTATGCTTGACCATGTCAAACATAACAGCAACTGGTGAATGGTTGACAAAGTTGGTGTAAGGGTTGTTGGGAGTGCCTATTTGTACCTGTGTAGGAGCCACAGCACTAGTGGCAGCAGTCCCTATTTGTGCTCCTATTTGTGCTTGTGCCTGATTAATAGGTGGCTGGTTTGATAAGGGCTGAAGCAATGGCAGGAGCTGTTGAGGTGGTTGTGGTGGATTATTCATGGGTGATGACAATGTACAATGCAAAAGGATGTGGTCTGAGTTCAGGCATCAAGTGCTGTTGTGACAGAATAGAGAGGAGTAGTCTTGAAGACTACACAGTAGCTCACTTCGTAGAAAAACTATAGTAAAACTACCGTACTCGAACTGTAAGTAAACAGTGATTAAGTAATCCGGTGGCTGTACAACCGCACTCCGTTTGCTAACTAGTGCTATCCGAATATGCAACAACACTCTCCCTCAAACGGAAGTGTGGTCTACCCTAGTAAAATAATAAAAACCAAATGAGTGAATACCTTTATCCAGCAACAAAATGCAAAAGGTTTCGACATAAACGAATGAGAATTGATGTCCGTTGCGTCCCGAAAGTGCTTCGCTCGAGCGGTGTCCAAATAAGGAAAGTCGCGGCTCGGCTACGCCTTGCCTCTGCGCGCGATCACCATCGATCGACTCCAACGCGTCGTTCTCCCATAGCGCGGCTCGGGACTGTCAAGACATCACCTTCAGTCCATGTGCAACACATCCGGTCGCTCCGATTTTCCCGATTCGGCCTGAACACGATCGTCCGATCTTGGTAAGTGCTTGCTTCACTTCTGGTCCGGCTGACATCTCTAGGCTTCGACTTGAGCTTTCCTCGACGGCTCGGTGGGTTCGGTGGCACGATAGGACGCTTGGGTTGATGGCTATGTGGCGTGGATGTCCCAGGTGCGTGTGCCGTTTCTGTTTCGCACCGCTGACGCTGACTTGGCTTGACTCTCGCTAGCGGCTGCATTTCGACTCGTTTCGAGTCACAGCGCGCGCCGCTCGTTGCGTCGTCCGTCCAGCATCCACTACCATCGACATCGACATATCCGCCGTCGATCTCGCGTCTCCCATCGCCTCCGCCATCGCCTCGGTCGACCTTTTTGTCCAAGTGGCTTCCGGGCCCAACGGGTCGATGCAGCGCGCCCGCATAATTACGTTCAGCGTCGCCGCCACCTCCTAGAGCTCCCGACCCTCCTTCGTCGCCGCCAGCGCCTTGAGTGTTGCAACTCGCACACTCTCCCTGCTTCCCCTCGAGCGCAACACTCGAGGGTTCGTCCGGTACGCCTCCAGTATGTCCCGGTGGCCTGTGTACATGGCCTGGAGCGTTGGCGTCGTCTGCCGACTCCTCTGGCTCGCTCTGAGCCTCTTCAGGTAAGTGGCTTCCACCCTGTTGGTCTGACTGTATGCGTGCCCCTCCTAACGTGTTCTGTAGCGTCGTCAGCTCGTTCCCAACGCTCTCAACACGTCTTGACATTCTTGACGCATCCGCGTCACAGCTCGGGCGTCGCAGCTCGCAACTCGGCTGCCGCTCACTCTCCCCCTCGAGCTCGACGCTCGTGGGTCCGTTGGATCTGTCTGCAGTGTGGTTGGGTGGTTCAGCTGGTGGGGATAGGACTGGGGAAACTCCAGGTTCGTTGACGTTGACCTGTGGTGTGCGCTGACCCTTCCGTTCAGCTGCTGTCGATTGCAGATGCGCTTTCGCGCTCGGAATTTCCCCCTCAATCGAAATGTCCCAGCACCCTCCGACAACCTCTTCCGACATCTTCAATGAGGTGTCTGGTTCGACCTTGGTTCCACCGCCCAGTTCGGCCTTTGGAGTCTCAGGGCGGTCCCTAGATTCATCACATGGGTCCGGTAGCGCATCCTCTGCGCAGTCTGGAGATTCCGTCAGTGTCACCGGTTGGTCTTCATCACCGCTGATGCACGTCCCGAGCGTTTCAACCTTGACCGTGACCAACTCGACCTGAACTTCGCCACCACCCACCCTCGCATGCTCATCTGCGGCAGGAGGTTCTGTGGGTGTGTCTGGATGGTGCTCGTCGCCACCCGTCGTGTCCGCAGGGTCTTCTGTTGTGGTCTCTTGGTCATTGCACAATGCGCTCCGTACGCTTGTGCTGCTTTCGGCAATTCCAACGACTTCATTGGCCTTCCTACAATCCTGTGCCTTGTGACCAATGTTGCCACACCTCCGACAAGTGCCGCCAAACCGTTTTGGCACATGCGCAGTCACGCGCACAGACTTGTTGCATATCATAGGCCTTGTAGTTCGTCCACCGAAGCGTTCCACGAGGTAGTTCCAGAATTTGTTTGCCATTCCAAGATGAAGCATCCACCTGAGGATTGAATCTGGCAAATTCAAGGTAATAATAAGTTGTGCGAGTGCTTCAAGCTATATGCAACAACAATTTTACTATCCACAGTGGAAAGGTGGTACGAAGCACTGAGTGCGGCTGAAAGTGATTTAATACTGCGCCAGAAATGCGCTTTTGAATTCCTGAGTCAGTCGCCGGTCATGATCAACTGTTCTGAGTCAACGTTCAAACATTCACGTTTCCCGAGTTTGCATTTATAAGAACCTAAGCAAGCGAGGTTCAGTCGGTCGGTCGTGATCAACCAGTCTGAGTCACCGTTCAAACTGTTGGAATTGCTTTGAAGTTATACCACGGTTTAAGTGGGAAAAGTGACGAATGAGGCCGGATAAGGCCGATGCCAAATTGCTGATGCACGCTCACACATATCCTATACGACTTGAGCATAGCAAGTTTTCACTGGGATTCATTAATGAAAACAACAGCTGGCCAGCAGCAAATCTATCCTAAAGCCATTGCCACTCTTCATAAACCACTGTCATGTACACCCGCCTCAAGGTATAACTGTTTGACATAATCCGTTTGTAAGCATTTTACACTGCAACCTTCGATCAATCTATTGGGTATGACTGCGCACACATTGCCCGTCTCAAGAGTTTTGCAATCTTCAAAGAAAATGAATCGATCCCCAAGGCACTTAAAAATATTGTGTCCGCTACACCCAATTTGTCCATTATAACAACTGTGGCCTGTTATATCAATTTTCTTGAATTTGTCATTATATCTTGCGCAGCGACGTCCATTTTCCCTGAAATATAGACCTTGGCTAGTGCCGGTGTCAGCCTCGTCACGACATTAGCAGCTGTCTTGCTCACAGCTGGTTGGGGTCTTTTATGGGGTTTACGCTCGTAGTGCTTGTTGAAGACCTGCTGAACACATTCACATGTACATCTTTGTGAACGTTGTCCTTGGTCTTCGAACCATCATGCCTGGTGAATATGAGCATCGTCAGTAGTGTCACAACAAGGGCGGTGGACTAGCTCACCTGAGCTTCTTGAGACTGCAGCCATACTCGGTGGAAAGTTTGCCATCATCGCATCTGAGGTCATAGTTGTTGCAATTCTTGGCAGAGCGAATTGACGCGGCAGAGACAAAGAGGGTGAAAAAAAGTGCAGAAAAGAGGAAGGATTTGAGCGGAAACATCTCACAGAGATGGGGAGCAGAGAGAGAAGGAGCTCCATGTTTTATACAGTGATGATGTGCGTTATGTAACGCCATAAGCGAGTATCTCGAATCACTGATGGACTACTTTTTTCCGGGTAAATAGGGAATGAGATCACACCTAGTCATCAGGAAATCTGCACGCTGCTTGAATCCACTTGATGGCATGCTTTTTCAAAACAGACTGTAAGTATGGTCAATTTGATACATGAAACAGCGAGGATGCCCACGAAAAAATGATGCGATCATATTGTGAGGATGAAGGTCCTGAGATGCAGTGTCAGGCGAGCTCATACATCACATGTATCACTGACTAATACTACCTACTAATCTGCAAACCGTCTGAAATGAAACATGCAATAAGTTGAAAGTTGTCAGTTTTATGTACGTTATGTTTCACAGGAAAGCATTTTGATTGTATGGCGTGATATGTGCACAATTAATCATCACGGTTTTCGGGGCCCATCGCGTTATGTAAGCCCACCTGCAGTTTTTTTTGTCGACGTCAAGATTCTCTTTTTTATTATTATGCCGCCTCATTTAAAAAAAAATCGCAACACCTCAAAATAATTTTAGTCATGGTCGTGTTTTTGGGGACACCTCAAAGATAAATTACACACCAGGGATTTCAACATTTTCCCAATGTTTATAGTATATTAAAAATGCAACATGATAATAAGAAATTTCTGCCTCATATTTTTACTGTCCAAAAATGTAAAATGCTTTTGTTAAGTTATCATTAAATCTAGTACAAATTTTTAAGTTTAATCAACACCTTTTCCAGCACAAAACACCCAAACTTTTGGACTTGCAAAAATGAGACAGAAAATATATAATTTTGCTTTGCTTTTTCACTTACCAGAAAATATAACATTTTCGAGATGAGAAAGCTATTGGCCACTCATCAGCTGCTTAGCAGACACTCCATATGCACTCAGGTAGATGTTCGGCAGGCACTGAGCACCTGACTCAGTGCATGAGCAAAGATAATACATTCTAATCATGGATGTATTACAAAGTAAGTGGACAGGTAGATAGAAATGATCACCACCAGCACATGAACACAGATGACATCACTGCAAAAAGAGACTCCCTGATGTCCAATACCAGAGAGTGAGGCAGGGTCCTGGTGCAGAGAGAAGTAATCATCACCGCCAGAGCACAGACACAGAGGTTGCCCCAGTGAAAAGAAACTTTCCGATATTCAATACTGGAGAGTGACAGGCAGGGAGATGTGATGATGATCACCACCAGCACATAGACAAAGAAGATGCCTGAGCAAAAAGAGACTCCCCAGTATTAAACAACTGTTGAGCAGGGAGGATTCATTATCGCCAGTATGGTTCCAGAAGACACTATCCACGGTATACCATGGGTAGTGAATTAGGTGATCAAGAGTGATCACCATCCAGTGAAATGAATCACCAAGGGGCCAAGAGAGGTACTGCCCACAGTAAACCATGAGCAGTGAGTAGGAGATACTTGCCAGTGTTGAACACCAGCAAGGGGAGCGGGGAACATCTGGTTGATGTGCCTGAGTTGTGGTCAATAGTGGTTGGCTTTTGCCAGTGGCAGTGATTTAACGGAGAAATTGTTTTACATAAGTCCACACACCAAGACTCATTCACACCCCTCATCCTACTCCCCAGTGTTGAACACCAGGGAGCACTTCTCCCTTACTGTCTGTGGTTTACTGCAGACAGTTTCTTCTCTTCACTGCTTGTGGTTTACTGCAGGCAGTATCTCTCTAATTCCTACTGATCCTTTTTACCTCTCCTACTCATTGGTGAGTCCATCTCACTATTCCACACTGTACCATCTCAATGATTATAAGGTCTTTATTGTTTCTTTCAGCACTACACCTCTCGGCAATAGCCAAGATTGAGTGTGTGACCATTGTCAGATCTTTATTAAGGTCTCTATTTCATTGCCCACCCTTCTTGTCCTTAGATCTTCTCCTGTTGCCTGACTCACCAGTGTTTACACTGAGGAGTCTTCTTTGGTCGATATTGTAGTTGCTGTAGCTCATCGGTGTTTACACTGAGGAGTCTCCCTATATGCCTTCTCTTGTCCTGTCGCCTAACTCATTGGTGTTTACACTGAGGAGTCTTCCTATACACAATCCTACTCATGTTAATTTTCATTCACCTACCACTGGTATATTTCATCATTGGTAAGTGCTGTCCTGAAACTTAAACAATGAATACTGATTTTAACCCTTACACATCTTTTAGTCTGCTATGCACACATTCATTGATTTTCAAACAGGCCAGATTTTCACATCTCCTAATGCACAGGACCCACCGCTCACAACTATCCTACCACCTGCCAGTGGGGCAGACTTTGTCATGCAGCTGAAGAAGCTGCACATCTTATCTTTGCATTATTCACAGCTACCATACCTGCCCAAATGGTTGCTATCCAGTGGGCCCCTGTTTTCCTGTCTTCATTATTCCAACAAAACCATATCCATTGGGCCCTCAAATGAGGGGTTCATCCTCTTTCCTGGTCTCTGTTCCAAGTGGCTTGAGATCAATGCCTTCCTCACTCAAGTGTTTAAATCTCTTCCAGTCAAGTGTCCTGCTGGTGTCATGCTCAGGCCTGTGCCTTCTGATGCAAAATATGCGAATTCCTTCAAGACAAAGGATCATGCTTATGAAGCGGTGAGACAGGCACTCTTTGCATTTCAGCATCTCATTGTGCTTTGTTCATGGGTGATCTCTGCCAACAAACCTGGCTGGATTGAAGTCTTGCTCTTCAAAAGCATTTCCCCCACCATGATTGAGATGCTTCACAAAACTCTCATGGCAAGGTTCACCCACTGGAATCAGAGAGTGGGTGCTATAGTAGACGTCACCAACAGGGCTTCCTGGCCATACATTCAGCCTATGCTTGATGTGCATGTGCCAATTTATCTTTACTGGGGCACTTATGATGCATACTGTGGCCCAAGTTTTAAACGGGTGTCTGGAACCTCAAATGATGCTGAGTGGCTTAACAGATACCATCCTACCACCACATTTATAAAGGGTGCATTTGATATATCTGGCAGCTCATCTACTTTCACTGTTCAGCCTGCTGTGCCGCAGTCCTCTGGCTCTGTCTATGCCTTACCACCACCTATCAAGGGAAGTGGCCAAAGACCTAGAGAAACATGGAGGGATTTTTTCATTCGAAGGTCCTTGGTGAACACAACTACCCTGGAAAATGAGTCTCCTGAAGCTAAAAGGAGGTGTGAGCAATGCATCAAGAATGCTAATAATTGCTGCCCTTCAGGATGGAAGGGTGCCAATGTGTTCTCCTGGGAGGAGCAAAATGGGTTCCAAATCCACACTTCAATCGGCTATGACCACTATAGGAATATATGGATAGACTATCACAGCAAACAACTGCAATATGATAGCTTTGCAGATGAGTGGGACATATGCACTGAGTTTGACACTGATGCTTGATCAGATTGCCCCGACAATGATGACAGTGATGACATGAATCCGCCAATGCTCCCCAAAGCACCATCCATTTCAGTTCATGTAGAATTACCCCCTCTAGAAATTTCCCAGTCACTCAACACTCCCACAGATCCCCAATCGGCTCCCAGTGATTAGCAAGTGTTATGTGACAGGCCTTGAGAGCCTGAGGTATCCTCCGTGATTTGGATGTATGTAGCTAAATCTCCTTCTGTGGATCACCCAATGTCTTGTGATCCCCTGCTGGTGGCCGAGGTTCCCTCTGCAGATGAACCAATGGTGTGCGACTCTCTACTAGAGTCCCAGACATCTCTGAGTGGTCAGTGGCTTTCATCCGACAATGCCCTTCCGATTGAGCAGCCAGTGTTGCTAAACAATGTCCTTGAGACTAACACCCCTTGTGCAGATTCGTTGGAGTTGTCCAATAGTCTGCCTGATCCTCAGGCTTCTGCTAGTGCTCACCCTGCATCGGATTTCATTGGTAACAACATCCCAGAATCTCATGAAACTGCCACCATGTACCTTTGGGATGTGTTGGAAATGCGCTATGGGTTCACCTACTCTTCATCTTCCAGTGTGGGGTCTACAAGCTGTCTATGGGTAACACTTTCTATATCCTCTCCAACACAGCATGCTAACCCACTCCTAGGCCAATAGCATCGTCACAATCAGGAGCAGACTGCTGATGTTTCATGGTGGCCAAAACAGTTGACATGGGAACTCTGTGGTCTGAATGTGGGCTATTGGTCCACAGACAACAAAATTTGATATCAGAAACATCTACAGAGAATTTGCAAATATGATGGGACAGATACCTCTTCTTACTGTATGGCTGCAGAATGGCGGAATGCATTGAAGTATTGTAAGGACATGTGAAGGATACGCGACTTTACCGTGCGGGCTGCTGAGAACTGGCTTGCTGTCCATACATGATTAGCATTGTATATGTACTCTTTTCTT
The DNA here is from genome assembly GCA_038090175.1 of Austroboletus eburneus. NCBI lineage: Eukaryota > Fungi > Basidiomycota > Agaricomycetes > Boletales > Boletaceae > Austroboletus > Austroboletus eburneus. The sequence continues at coordinate 9,952 of JBBPMF010000767.1, forward strand.
CTTTCTTTGATGTCCTGTCTGCCTGTCTGCTACTTATGTACTGTAATTTCACACTGGACCTTGTATTATGTACTCTCATATGTCCGCTACTTATTGTGATCACACACCAAATTTTGTCACTTCATCCAATATGGGTTATAAATAGATTTACGAGCAAGGCACAAGTTGAAATGTGAGTAAAGTATACCCTAAGTCAAGCTCTCTTTCTTTCCTTTACCTTCACTGCTTCCATGCATTGTGACAACCTCGCCCTTTCTGAAGTATACTTCAAGCAAATTTGAACAATATCCTGGACAGACCAATATGAGGAGTAATCCTCAAGATCCGGAAATGCTTTGGATGCCTGTCGATTGAATGAATATCCAGAGCATCAGTAGCAGGGCAAGGACACTATACCTCCTGTATCACTAATCATATCACATCATTGCTTTGAAGAAATCTATATTTGGTAGTATCAAGATGCTTTTTGATTGAGTGGTGAACAAATTTTTGACATGTGTTGTGAGTGATAGTACATGGTTATCAGGGTGCAATATACCTTGAGCCTCAAAAATGTGGTGCCGTCCCAGGCCAGCTGAGTCCCTAGATTATAACCTCTCCTTCCAGGTCTTCTGGGTTCCCCATCAGGCTTTGATATTTTGTTGTCCATGGACTTCAGAGACATCAGGGATGACTCAGATGTGTCCACATCTGACACAGCATTGTCTTTGTCCTCAGTGACACTCAGGGGAGAATGTGAGGCTTCAGGGACAGGATGCGGGGTGGAAGCCCTAGCAACTGCTGGTGTATGGTGGCAAGCAGGACCAGGGCACAAGGGAGTGGAAGCAGTGAGCAAGAAAAGCAAATCTTCACAAGAGCAGAGCACGATGGTTGCTTTCGATTGTAAATCAATATGTGATGAGAGTAGAGGAACCAGTGGGGGAGGTGGACTAGACTTGACAAAGGCTGAAACAGGTGTCAATAGAGCCTGAGACGATGGCATGTCTGCAAGTGACCAGCACACAGACGATCAAGGAAAGAAATGCCAGAAGTTGGCAGAGTATTGTCGCAAGCAGCAACTTTCATGCTAAGAAATATATGGCAATTCCTATTGTGGCCGAAACAATAGCATGGGAAATATGAAGGTATGCTGTCATTGTAGTATCAATTGTATTGCCCTTGTATATTGCTGGAGAACATATCGGATAAACTGTGCTATTGTCTGCCCCCTTGCAGGTAGAATAATTAGAGAACAGTCACCTGAGAAGTGTCAGGTGTGCAGATAGTTCTCAGTATTTGATAGTGGGGGATTATGCAGAAGACTGTTGAGTACAATGGATTTTCTATTACTGCATAGACAGAAAGATAGATGATGACTCAAAGAGCAATGGTGATTGTTGCAAGTCAATATCGGGGTGAAACCATGGCAAAGTCTGCAAAATACTACCTGTGATATACCTTGGGCAGTCAGAAGAGAAACAGCTGGATGGACCAAGATAGTACCACAGTAAAGTCTGAAAGACACTACCCACAGTATACCATGGGCAGGGAGCAATGGTGATCATCGCTAAGAGATGCTGCCTGCAGTAAACCATGGGCAATGATGAGATACTACCCATAGTAACTAATCGTGTGCAATGAGATACTGCCTGCAGTAAACCATGGACAGTGGGAAGGGGAAGGAGACACTTCCCAGTGTTCAACACTGGGGAGCAAGAGGAATTTTGTCAGGATCGATGGTGTGGGTGGTATCCCAAATTGGCAATGTATTACGTAAATATGTGGATGACACCCTTGCCCTAAGTCTGAATGTTGTCTCAGATCCACACTATCTGTCGTACTCCCCAGTATTGAACACCAGGGAGCATCTCATCTTCACTGTCTGCAGTAAACTGCAGACAGTACCTCTCATTGCCTGTGGTTTATTGTGGGGCAGTATCCCTTCTCATGGTGTCTCCATCCCCTTGTGACAGGTGACAATTACCATCACTCCTAGGTCTTGCTCTGAAAATTGGAGATCGTCTCCTCCTCACTGTCTGCAGTTTACTGTGGGCAGGGTCCCTTCCTTTCACGTGTTTTACCACTTGCAGCACCTCATTATTGCCTGTGGTTTACTGCAGGCAGTAATCCTCCTTGTAGCATCTCATTCCCTTGTGCTGGGTGGGGATTGCCATCACTTCTGGGCCTCGCTTCCTGATGTTCAACACTGGGGAGCATTTGTATGTCCCCTATCTCCTAGCCTATTCTCATCTTTGGCGCATGTTGTGCTGCTTACAATGCTGCCCTTGTAGCCAAATTGGTTTATCAGGCGACCTTGTATTCTTCAATATTTAAAATTTATCCATCGCTATACCAATCACTCATAACCTCACATGTGTGGACTCTCAATTGCCACAGACACCTTTTAACTGACTTGCTCAATCCACCTTGAGTGGTTCAAGATAGGCTCTCCTTTGGTACAGTTGAAATATTAATCTTACAGGCTGATGAATTGATTAGAAATGCATTCTAGAAATACCACCTTTCATTGTTGGTGTCCTTACTGTTGCGAGATTGATATACAGGAAATTTCTCACAATCCATGTGGGAAATCTATACCCCTCTCCCACAAGTCTGCTCATCTCCAATGTGTCCAGTCAACTCTCGATTGCTCTTCAGATGAGTATCTGCACTCAGTCAGAATGTTAACTGAAGCAAAGTCGCAACTTCCTACCTTTAGCTCCACACCCATTAATGATGGGTTTCACAATACTTCACAGCCTAGCAATGTCGATTCTATCAGTGCTCACATCTTTGGCTTCATGCTCACTGATGATGGTCCGGATGCTACTTCCCAACCCAGCAAATTGTGGTCATCCCAGGAGGAATTTCAGCAGCATGTTGATGAACCTTGTCTGCCCAGGGTATCTGTTCCCTCTGTCCATAATATTGCAATGAGCATGGCTCACCTCATGTTCTGCTGCAACTCACAACAGTCACAGAGGATGGTATCTCACCACTCCCCTGGGACACTTGAGAGCCCTAGCCAGTCACCAACTCCTGCATCTACATAATTCACACATCTCAACTACTCCAGTTGGTTGTTCTGTCTGAGACAGAGCACACAATGTATTCAAGGTGAAACATGACCAGCATACAGCTGTCGCTCACATGTGCTTGGATGCCATTGAATCCCATGTGGAAATTGTATCCACGTTGCTTGCTATGTTGGTATCTACTTCATCGCTCCAGACAACTCTGCAGGAGGTTTTCACTCTCAAAGATGCACTGGAGTGTGTTAACTGCTGTGAACCCTCTGTGCATGATCACAAGCAAATCTTAATCATAACCATGGAGGAGCTCCTATCAACTATCGCAGCATAAATGCCTCAAGCAAGAGATGTTCATGAAGAAGCTATTCAATTTAATTGTGGTATGTACATGTTGCACTTGATCACAGATGGCTACTAATAATGTGGGTGATCATAAACCACCACTATCACTGCCCCATTGATCGTTGCAATAAAGCTGCTCAAGTGTCTCTATTTCTGGGAGTACTCTATACTGTCATTCTTGATATCAGTCAATGTGCATCTGATCTTATTATGGGGCTCATATCTCTGGTGCTTCAGCTTGCATTTCGGAATCCAGCAGATGGGAGTATATCTACTCTCAGGGAATCTACCATAGCACAAGTTTCAACAACTATTCGTGGTGCTTTGTCTCATTTCAATTTTCACCATGGGATGACTGTGTTTGCTACTTGTCTGTCTTGCAACTTCATCCACAGGCCTATATTCAAACCCAGATCAGCTACTCCAGAGTACCCTAGTCATTGTGATAACAAATCGAAGCCGTGGCTGCCTATCTGTAATGAACCCTTACTGCAGTCATCGTCAGGTCACATCCCCATCAAGCCATATGTCTATTACCATTTCCATGATTTTGTGGCGACCCTTCTCTCCAGACCCAAAATTGAAGCCCTCATCAATGCACCTTGTGATCAGCTCATGGATCTTGTCAGTAATTGTTGGCCACCATCTTCCACTTCACAGGACATTTGGGATGGAGAATTTCTGAGGTCTTTCAAGGGTTGTTTATCTGGTACTCTTTTTGTCAATAGGAGGGGAGAGGGTCACCTTGCCTTTTCTCTTAATGTTGATTTCTTCAATGTGGAAGGCATTCATGTATAGAGTGCTACTACCTCGTCTGGAGTCATCTCCTGTGCCTGTCTCAACCTTCCATTGGATGTTCACTACAAACCTGAGAATATGTACCTTGCAGGGATTGTCCCTGGCCCCGACGAGCCTTGCGGCAATCAACTCAACTACTTTCTGGACCCCTTAATTAATGACTTTGTGGACAGCAGGGAATACAGGATATACTTCGACTGCACAGCCCTTTATCCTGCAGGTTGAATAGTCCAGTCTGCTGTTATTTGTGTTGTTTGTGACCTCCCAGTAGCTTGAAAAACAGCTCAAATGGCTGTGCATTCAAGCTATTTTTACTGCAGTGTCTGTCATTGCAACAATCTTAAGACTTGTGAAAGAGTATATTTCGATTCAGATTGCTGGAAGCTATGAAACAGGGATACTTTACAACATCAGGTGGAGGCTTACAGGAATGCAGGTTCCACAGTGGAGCAAGAGAAACTCTTTGCCAAGAATGGGGTATGCTGGTCACCACTTTGGAAGTTGTCATACTGGGATCCAGCTCATCAACTGGTGGTTGATGCCATGCACTGTATTCTTGAAGGAGTTGTTAGCTTCCATGTCCACGACATCCTCCACCTTACCACTACTTCTGCTGATACTCCTGACATACCATCACCTGCTTTAACGCACCAGTTCCGAACCCCTGATCCTAATACAGACAATATTTCAGCTAAGGAGGTTAAGCAAGTGAAGAGCATTCATGTGCTACTTATGGCCTCAGTTATTGACCTCAATGTGGAAGATGGCAGTCAGGAAACACGAATTGATGATCACATAAATTCCCTTACTAAGTGACTCATGGGAAAGAATATGACATCATTATAAGTCGTTGCCAAGGATTTGTGCTGCCGACCATCCTTGAAAGGCCGGATATCCAAGACAAACTAGGTAAATACTCTTGTAGAATGGGTAAATTTCCTCTCAGTTCTTCTAATTCATGCTATCTAATGATTAAGTAGCACAAAGGGAAACTTGGTCCAGTGGTCAGCAGTTGGCCAAGTATGGAATCCATGAAGTTCTTGAGTGAATATGGTCTGTAATATGGATGTCAGACACTCCTTCTTGGCTGAGGGGTGTATCTCACAACTTTGAATCACCAGGTGCAGGTAGTTTGAAAGCATATGAATGGTGCACAATAATCACGGTATATCTCCTGCTTGCCCTGGTGAGTCTATGGGGAGACAACATGGTTCACAAGTCTAGTGCCATTGTACTTCAGTTGCATGAAGCTTTGAATCACACTATGGCCCTTGTTTCTGCAGTTCACATTGCATGTGCTAGATCGATGACCAAGGAGCATGCCTTCACATACTGGTCTTATATGGCTACTTGGCTGTCGATGCTAAAGACCATGCACCCTTCCACTACTTATTGTACAAATGGTTACATGACTATCCACATCCATGAATTCCTCCTCTCCTTTGGCCCTGTATGTTCATGGTGGTGCTTCCCATTTGAACAGTTGATTGGTCAGTTGCAATGTCTCTCAACAAATAGCAAATTTGGTACATACTGGCTTATCTGCAAATAGTTAATGAATAATAGTGATTTGCATAGGCCAGCTAAAATCTATGATTCTCAGTTCCTTTGTCCAAGCTGCTCAGCTTAAGGCCTGGCTGGCTTGTGAGGAATGTCCTTCTGCAATTAAAGAGTGCCAAGGACTCTTTTGCAAGGCCTTTACTCCTTCAGGCAATTCAGAGCATGAAGAAGAATTCTGACATTCTCGGCCTTCCTCAGTTCTGGTTGATCTATGTCCATTAGTATCTCAACATAGGATTGCGCTCCATGCTCAGTATTCCATGAATGGGGTTGTATATGCTAGAGATTCTATGCATGTTGGTAACAGTCTGATCATCTACCATACTGGCAGTGACGACAGCCTTCCAGCAGTTCCAGGCTCTATCAAGTACATATTTGACATTAATGGCAAGGTATCTTTCATGGTCCATCGCCAGAATATTGCCCCAGATAATACCTTTGATCCCTTCTGATGTTACCCTCACTTTTCTGCTTGGGTTTATTCAGAAACCACAAGTACTAGCCTGGAAAGAGTAGAACCAGGTTGGGTTCTGTCACACTATGTGCAATGGAACTTTACTCCAGGTTATGTTGTTGTTTTGGCTTTATTTTGAGTAAGTCTCCATTCTTTCCGATGAGGTGTCACCTGAAATAATTTAAATGCAGGATTAAAAAAAGATGTCGACAGGCGGGCACAATCATTGTTGTCATGGAGTGTGTGATATGTTGCTAGGCAGGCGACTATTGCTAAAACTACCTTCTATTTGTATCTGAGATCACAATTGTAAAAACTGTACTTAAAAAAAGATGAGAATCTATTGTAACTATATTGCCATGTATTTCCAGACACCTACTATTGACGGCTGTATCCCTGGCTGACTGGATCCAGGACAACCAAGTTGAGTTTTGTGACACCCTGACTTGAAGATATTTTTCATATCCTACAATCTACTCACAGCGTCTGTTCATGGCAACCCAACCATTGAAGAAGTCACATTTCAGCGCATTGTGGTTGAAGTGCAGCCCAATGGAACTATGACCTGGAAGTTTGTTCCTAATGCTGGCTGAGAATTAGGCATGAAAGACAAGGGGACCTGGCCTCAGACAATAAACATCTGCAGATAATGACCCTTCTAAAGATGACCCAACCACGCACAACAAATCTAGAACTCCTCAAGGGAGCTTCATGTCAGTCTGGCCTGATTGTTTAGGAGGTAACCATAACAGCACTGGCACAACAGCAAAAAAGTGTGCAGGTGGGCAGGGAAAAGCCATAGAACATCAATAATATTGATCTCAAAGGTCAGCATCTCCATGCATGGAACCAGGAAGGGGTCATGAGAAAAGTAAATTGTACCATTCTGATAGCCACCACAAGCATACCTACAATACATTGCCTAGCACCATACATCAAAGGATGTCACAGAATACTCAAGAAAGACAGAAGAAAAGAGGAGAGAGACTCTGTGACAGGTTTCTGTGGAAGAAACCGACGAACCTGTTGGGTGTGGAGGTCCCTGAAAAGGGAAAAGCCATCAATGGCAATCCAGAATTGAATCACAATATGACGAAAGTGCAAGATACAGGAACTGACGCAACATGAGTAGAAGATAAAGAGTGAAGGTCAAAGATCAAAAAGTGATTGGCAGAGAAAGTCACAATACCTTCATGGGAAGTGGACTGTGGCCACATTTCTTCAACGATTCATCAAGTTGGTGAAATGCCTTGGCGATCACCCCCCAGGCAGAACTACACACC
>JBBPMF010000768.1:0-17390 GCA_038090175.1 Austroboletus eburneus
GAAGCGATGTGGGATGAATGGGACATGTAACACGTAGATATACACCAAGTAATTTATCGTAAAGCTGTCTTTCGGTGTATGTACAAGTCTATATAATACAGCCGAGACTATTTTCGATTCGGCCCGCCCCGCTTTACAGTTACCTGTACAGGAACGGTGATGATCGAATGTGATTGGTGATGACGTGAATGCCTGTATGCAGCTGGAATGAGATAGACACGTGTCGCTTGGGAGGGAATTCTGTGTGTTTCAGAAAACGGAGGGTCGACACAGGGTATGCTTCATCAGGAGACGGTTTGTGGTCGACAACATTCGGCTAGCACCTTGTAGCACCTTGTAGCACCAGTTAGCAGCAACCTGCACCGCTGAAGCGCTGATGTTTGGCCATCCTCACTGTCCGTCTCTATGATATCCCCCCGACCACGCCTATTCTTTGGCTTCCACAGAACAATTAGCTTTAAGTAAATGTACCACCATATACACGGTAGTGCCATAGTGTGATATACGAATTCTCCTGCTACTGGTGTCGGTTGCTACATAATAACATCATTTGTATACAGTATATAAAGAAGAGAAAAGAAAAGAAAATCGGCCTGGGATTATCCGATACCGCGACACCTTCGAATTACTTAAAAATAACATGTTCTGATGGTATTTTCCATAAACTGCAGGTTACATCGTGGCTTTGAAGCTGTGACTTGTACGGCAGGCGCTCGTGGCCTCACATTTTTCACTCTTTTGCTAAGGTCCAAGCAACATTCGAAAACGAGCTCTCTACCACCTGCCATACTGCTTCCACCATGGTGTCAAGCCTCACCGTGACACCGAATCGGTCTGACTGTCAAGCACCTCAGCCACATTTAGCAATCTCTGCACATGATGGCTATATCCGGAGGATTGCATATCTCCCTGATGGACGACGAATTGTTACTGGCTCTGGGGACAGGACTGTTAGGATCTGGAATATGGAAAGTGGGGAAGAAGAAAGGCCACCTATGAAACATGGTAATGATTTGTGCAGCCTCGCCGTTACGCGGAATGGCACGAAGATTATCAGCAGCGAGTGGGATGGGAACGTTGTCAAAGTATGGAACATCGAGTCACATGAGCTCGTCGAGAAATGGACCTGTCCAGATATGCACCCCGAGGTTACTATATCCCCAGATGACCGACTCGTTGCAGTTGGTAATCGGACCATTTCGATTTACAACTTGCAAGGAAAACAAATCCGCTGTTCAAACCCGGTCGGAAACGCTGTGCATTCCATGACTTTCTCTCCGGATGGCGATAAACTTGCATGTGCTACGGACGATGACATCCGTGTATACAACATCGAGACGGGCAGACTAATCCACAGTCCGTTAACGGGTCACACACATTCGGTCTGGTGCGTCCAGTGGTCGCGCGATGGAAACAGGCTCTTCTCTTCCTCGGGCGATAAAACGATTCGCTGTTGGGATTCTAACACAGGGAAACAAATTGGATGTCCATGGACAGGCCATACTGATACTGTGGAATCCCTTTCCCTTTCCCCCAATGGATCGACTCTTGCGAGTGCTTCCTACGATGAAACCGTTCGTCTGTGGGATATACGCGGATCTGGCCATCTTGTCAGAAGATATGAGCAGCATTCTGACGATGTCATGGCGGTTTCTTTTTCTCCCTCTGGTGATTTCGTGGCGTCTGGAGGATCAAATGGAAAGATATGCTTGTGGCATGTACCGGATTTTGCGGAGAAACAGGTAGTAGCTTCCTTCGAGCTCACTGTTCGAAAAACTGCATTCATACTTTACTGTTTTAGCCTGTTCGAAACCCACCTAATGTGCGTTCTATTATATCTTGAGTCTAGTATACTCATTATCAACCTCCGGCCCTCCGCCAGCTATCCAAAATAGCTTGTGCCTTCATACCTGCTGCGCAGTCTAATACAAGTCATGTCTTGCCTATGGTGGAATCTTATGGCGAACATCGAACATCCGACTTCTGGTATGCATCTTGTCCCAATATACTGTTCATTGGTCCACATCACTTTTTATTAGCGCCAGTTCATCCCCTCCACCAGATCTCACGCCCTACATCATCAAAACCAATGATTACCATATCGCTGGAGGATGCTTTGGTGACATTTATAAATGTTTGTATAATAATGGGTCTCCGAAGGAGGTTTGAGCTAGATTTACACGTTGGTTCACGCAGTACTTATATTTTTCCCTTAGGTTGCAGTAAAGGTGTTTCGCTTCATGTTCACTATTGATGGAGATCCGAATAATAGAACAAAAAAGGTAACTATTTACACCATGGGTAAGAGTGTGGTGACAATTTTTTTAGATGCAACGTCGAGAGCTCGGGATCTGGAAGAGACTCGACTATATCAATATTGTTCCATTCCTAGGTATCGTACATGGATTTGGAATGCATGGCTCAATATCCTTGGTGTCGTTGTGGATGGACAACGAATCTCTTCACAAGTTCTTATCGAAGCATGATGAAGGTCTATCTGCGACACATCGACTTCAGCTGGTGTGTCCAATGAATGTTGAGAGTATTTACACCCTCTGATTTTGCTTGTAGTTATTGGACATCGCCAAAGGACTGCACTATTGTGAGTCGTTATACGTATTATTCCAATGATCAGCAACTTAAAATGACACTACACAGTACACTCAATCCCAATTGTTCATGGAGACTTGAGCAGTGTGTGTCAATAGAACCATTATTATGATTGCTCCATTCTCAAAACCAGACAGAACAATGTTCTTCTTGACGCAAACTATACTGCGCGCTTGGCCGACTTCGGATATGCTTCTTTGGTGGGGAATATCCCAGAGGCTCTGAATTACCTCCATTGGTCCACTGCACCTCCAGGTACCTTGCGTTGGATGGCCCCAGAACAGATTGAATCCGATTCGGATGAACCACACACGCGAACAACAGAGAGTGATGTATATTCCTTTGGTTGCATTGTTCTCCAGGCAAGGTCATCGAATCCATACCAGCCTCGGGCTAATCTTTTTGTAGGTATTGTCCGGTAAACTACCCTGGTCCGAAATTCGGGCGGACACACAGGTTGTTGTGCGGTTGTCGAAGGGTGAGAAGCCCAACCGACCAGCATCTCGAGCGATAGACGACTTGCACTGGAGTTTAATTCAGAGCTGTTGGACAGCCGTACAGAAGCGACCCGCTGCAAAGGATATAATAACCACCATACGGGGGTTCTTGAGCTGTTTACCACAGTCACGTCCTCTTCGTGACTTGCTAGCATCTTCGAGTCAACTAACAAAAGTTAACTCTTCAACAATCAACCCACTCTCGTCTCTCGGTTAAATTAATGTAAAAGACTAAAAAAAAACATGGAAACAGTCAATGTTGATGGGTCTTGACACTCCCGAAATGTCTTGTAATAGTTGGATAAACCCGGATTTGGTGTAGACTCGTGATGCCAATGTCATCCAATGCCCCTTTGTAACATATTATTAGGTTGTAGTAATTCGTCTGGGTACGTACATAGTGCACATCTAATACTATAAGCACCGGAGCACCAACTCAGAGCAAAACTCGGCAGATGCGCAACCAACCTGTCCGCCCTCCTCAACAACGACAAATGCCTCGCGGAAACGCTAAGATTCATCAACGCGACAGGAAGATTCAAAGCCTCACACGGTAATCTATCCCCTCCGAAAGACGCAGAGCCTAAGCCCCCCGACATATAGCAGCGGGCGTTGCCCACCCCACGGCCCGACCCGAGCCCTGTGACAGACCACAAATCAGACCACGAAAAAGAAAGAAGGCACGCAAAGCACCGTCTTTTTCAATTTCTCCTCCTTGCCTATTAATAGGCCAATGCATCATGTAACAAACACCGCACGGTCCCCATACGTACACTTAGCTACTACAAAAGTATGTAATGTCTACCGCGGGGCAACGCCCCAGCGGACAATAAACGCGGAGAAAAAGAAAGCACCGGAGCATCAGTAAAGTGAAGCCCCGTTACCTGAGCACATGACCCCTCACGCCCACTTTTGGCGCTGCGCCGGACGCGGCGCTTCCAAGCGGAGTTTCTTTTCCCCATGCGTGCGAACTTTCGTGTCACGCTCTACTGCTGTCACGCACATCCTCATTCGAGGTGCAAGAAGTTGTTGCAACTTGCGATGGTACCTGCGTCGCAACTCCATGTGACGCTTATTTGTAAACTGACGATTTGGGCACACTACTTTGTCCGTGCATCCCAATTCTCATATTAGCTGGCTAGATAACACATCAGTCTTTTCTTCTTTGCTAACAGTACTGATGCTCTCATCAGTAAATTTGCAAAGTTCTTTAAACAGATTAGTTAACCATTGATGCAAATTTGACCACATAACTGTCTGCTTGGCCTGCTCGGCCCACTTATGGCACTTGTAGATCTTAGTATCCTATTGTACTACAATCTTATCTACTTTCAATCTGATGATCTTGTGTGATGTAAGACTTTTTTTACTAATTGTCTGAGCATCTTGTGGTCTTGCAGGACCAGCCACTTGGCATGCTTGCTGTATCAACATCCCACTTGATCAGCCACTCAACCCACTTGCCATTTTGACATCCCACTTGACCAGCCACTTGACCCACTTTCCATCTCAACATCTTGCAGGACCAGCTGATTGATACACCTGCTGTCTTGACATCTCATCCACCTGCCTGACACACCTGCCATCTTGATGTCTTGTGCAACTGACTGTTCATTTCCCATCTTTTGTTCTTACATGCCCAATAAAAGAGTCAAATATTAAATGATGTATTCAATAGTAGTGTAGTAAATGACCTCAAGCATCAAGGAAAAGAAAAAAAACAGTCCAGCAAGTGATCAAAGTTAGGAATCAATGAGTAATTCAAAGGAAAAACAAGAAGCCTGATCAAAGTACTAGCATCCAAATGCATGAAAAAAGAAAGTCTGAGAAAAGGAGAAAAAGCAAAGAGAACAGTGTTTGAACATGTGATACAAAAAAGTGAAGAAGAGTAGAATGTAGGAGATAGCCTGTCTGGATGACCACAAAAAAGATAGGAGAATGTCTAAACTGCAGCAAAGAGGAAAAAAGAATACCTTCAATAATAGTTAGCATTGGCTTATGTTACACTTGATGTGGTCAAGTGTAGGCCTGCAGAGGTTTGAGGGCTTACTGTCGCTATACAGCAGACAGGACAAGTGGGCCTGACGAGGGGGTTCCTTGACAGGGAGGCTAAGGCCGGCATAAGACTAACGTCGGGTCAAAGGGGGTCCGCTCAAGGGTCTTCCTTGGCAGAGATTCTGAGGACCATTGAGAACCAAGGGATCAACGGGTTTTGGGGACGTCGCAGGACTAGCAACAGATTGAGGGTTCAAAGGAGCATCCACTCAACAGTAGGATGAGAACTGGGTGACCTGAGAGCAACTCCAAGATACTAGGTAAATTGCAGGAGATCTAAGATAGCAAATACACCTGAGTATTGAAGATTTATATATGTGAGCCAAGTGGTTAAGGGTAGGTCAGTGAAAGAAGGTGAGTCAGCAATAGAAAGCAATGGAATCGCAAAGAAGCTGAGTCACTATGGAGTGGATGCAATGGCATTGGATAAGTATTGGTGATACAACTGTGGATGAGTCATGCTAAATAAGTAAGTGGTATTGCAAAGATAAATGGTAAAAGAAAGGACCCAAGTGGGGCTTGAATAGCAAGGATCAAGGTCCTTTGGTGTACAGGGTAAGCGAAGTAAGAAAAAGAGAGAGAGATCCAATGAATCGTAACATTAACCCTGTTGTATGGGTGAGACTGCGACAAAACCTTTTTAGTAGTCACCATGACAGGACCCAGTCTTATTGTTGTCAGCTTCAGCACTGACAAAGAACTCATAGTCATCTGCTGCTGGTGGAGAAGGGAGGGGAGTGGGGACCCGACAAGGGATCTGAATATTGGGGCGTCATCCAGGGGAAATAGGATGACTGTGGCACGAGGAAGAGGAATGTGAGGAATGGGGGGACTGGTGTGTAGACGAGTCTGAGGAGGAGGAAATGAATGCGTGAGGTATTCATGGGTGCATGGGACATGCATGTTGGGGATATCCCAGAGACTGCCTGTGGCAGATAGGACATTGATAGAATAGATATAGGGGGCGGCATTGACAGCATGCCTTGTGGTAGTGAGGGTGGTTGGGGGGAAGGGACCAGACTCCTTGGTTTCTGGCCCAGTAGTCATCGGCCCGATCTAGGGTGGTGACCTCTTGAGCAGAGAGTGGCTCAGAAGATGCAGATGGGGTGGAGACATGGTCATCGCTGGTGGTGGCGAGGTTTTGGAGGTATTGATCTATGTTGATGATAAAGTTGGTCATGTCTAACTGATGCATCAGTTGGATGAGGTCATGTTCCAGGGTCTGATGGTGACAACGAATGTGGAGGTTGGCCAGTGCCTGAGTAGCAGAGGCAGTAGGGGTGGCAGCGGAGACAGCAATGTGAAAGTTCGTCAGAAAGAGATGATATATAAGGGCGAAGGGGGAGTGGGGTTTCATGTGGGTGTCAAGCACCATAGCGGGACTGGAGTCTTGGAGTTCAGTGGTGATGGCTGTGGCAAGGTCATCATTGAGGGGTATGGGGTAGTTGGGTAGTGCAGTGGGAGGTATGGACAATGGGAGGCAAGTGGGGCGGTTGGAGATTTGTTGAGCAAGGGGAATGGGTATAGTAGTGAGGACAAGGGATTCGGGGTGGGTCCAGCTAAAGCTGGGCCATGTGGAGGGGATGCCTTCTGTATCGTTGTGGAGGCATTGGATCAGGGAGGGGGGAGGCACTGGAATAGGTGCATCGCTGAGCTCAAGGGGATTGTTGGCGGGGGTGGTAGTGGACCAGCCCGCTTCGGCAATGTCAGAGGGGACATCGCTGGGTGCAGGGGAGGATGTGGAGAGGGTGATGGACATGATTGTGAGGGGTTTGGTTTGATGGGAGATTGAGAAGATTGAGTGATGATGTTTATAGTCATCAAGGAGGGATGCGGAGTTCCATAGGTTCCATGCAGATTTCCAGGAGTCTTCCTCGGCTGTGTATCCCTTCCATCAGGTCAGGAAGGAATGGGAGGATGGGGGTCCGTAATGGCAGATGATTTTCTCAATTTCATATTCCTCATATCCATTGATGAGGTCAGGTGGTGGGGAAGGGTAGTTTGGCCTGTGAACGGGGTTTTTGCGATAGGGCAATAGGAGAGACGCATGGAACACTGGGTGGATTTTCCACGATCGTGGGAGGTGCAGTTCATAGGTGATGGGCAATAGCACCTTGACAATGGTAAAAGGTCCTTCATGTTTCAGGGCGAACTTTGGATTAATGATGGAGCATTTGAGGTTTCTGGCCTCAAGCCAGACTTTGGATCCCTTGGTGAAGGGGGTGAAGGAGCAGTGGTTTTGGGATGCCATGACTTGGCGAGCAAGTTCATGGGTGGCAAGGGCTTCATTGCGAGCAGTGATGAGGGATTTGAGGCAATCCTCAATGGTGGAGATGTGGGAGTTGGTGATAATCAAGGGAAGGGCATGGGGTTCATATCCCATCATGAGATAGAATGGGGTCTGTCCAGTGACAGAATGGGGGCAGTGATTGTGAGTGAACTCAGCATGAGGGATGAGTTCGGACCATGTGGTGGGGTTACTTCCACAGAAGATACGGAGGTAGGTCTTGACTTCTTGGTTGACCTGTTCAGTTTCACCATCAGTCTGGAGGTGATATGTGGTGGAGAGCGCAAGGGAGTAGTTGAGGGCTTTCCCTAGTGCTTTGGCAAAGGTGGAGGCAAACTGAGGGCCTCGATCGGAGATGATTCTGTCATAGAGATCGAATCAGAGGAAGACTTTGTGGAAAAAGAGGGCTGCAACCCCTTTGGCAGTGATGGTTTTCTTGGTAGGGCAGAGAATTACCCCCTTAGTAAGGCCATGGTCAACCACGACCAAGAGAGTATCGAACCCCAAGGATTTGGAGAGATCCATGATCAGATCACATGAGATCTGCTGGAAGGAGCAGGTACAAGTGGAGCGGATGGGGGTGAGTGGAGGGACAGTGGGGTGTGTGTTGGCCTTGTGTTGTTGGCATGAGGCACAACCTTCGACGTACTTGCATATGTATTGAGCGAGGCCTGGCCACCAAAACTTAGTGGCGATGAGCTGACGAGTCTTGAGATAACCAGGGTGACCAGCAGTCTCATGGTCATGGCAGCATTGGAGGATGGAGCACTGGAGAGATTCATTGGGGGGAATATACATGCATCCTTGGAAGGTAAGGATGCCGTCTTTGTATTGCCAGTTGAACAGATGAGATCAAAAGGCTGGGGGAATGGTTCCATCAAGGGATTGAAGGGCCTTGAGGATGAAGGGATCCATCTTGGAATGAGACAAGATATGTTCTTGGAGCATGGTGTCAATGATGTTGACGAACAGGGATGGGGGGAGTAGGGTGACTCCTTCATTGTTAGCATCATCCAAGGGGATGGGATCGGGGTGGCAGGAGAGGGCATCGGGACCAGCAAGGAGTTTACCGGAGACATGGATCATGGTCAGATCGAAATCTGCCAGGTCAAGGAGCCAATGGACTTGTCAGCAGTTGAGGTTCTGTGCTGATCAGAAGTAGATCAGATTCTTGTGGTTCATAAAGACTTGGACCAGGTGGGAGTTGCCATGGAGATAATGGCACCAGGATTTCAGGGCTCGCATGATAGCAAGGAGTTCCTGATCATAAATGTCATAGTTTCGTTCTGCTGGTGAGAACAACTGGGATAGATAGGAACAGGGGTGCCAGTCCCCATTGGTATCTGTCTGGAGGAGGATTGTGCCAGAGGCAAACTTGGAAGCATTCGTTGCGATAGCAAACGGAGTGAAGAGGTTGGGAAGTTGGAGAACTGGTTGGGTGAGGAATAGTTCTTTAAGGCGTTCAAAGGACTGCTGACATTCAGGGGACCAGGCCCAGGGAGTGGTTTTCTTAGTGAGATCAATGAGGGGGCAGACAACTAAGGAATAATTGGGGATAAATTGCCAGTAGAAGTTGGCGAAGTTGAGAAAGGAGCAGACATTGTGAAGTTTCCCTGGGGTGGGCCAGGATGCAATCCCATCAAGCTTGATGGGGTCCATGACAAGTTGACTGGGTTTAATGATCATTCTGATGTATTCAACTTCTCTGGAGGCAAAGTTGCATTTCTCAAGTTTGAGGTGAAGGTCGAGTTCCTTCATGCATTGGAGGACACACTTGGTTCGTTCAGTGTGGGTTTTCTCATCGGGTGAGAAGATGAGAAGATTGTCCATGTAAATGATGAGCCATCCTTTGGCGATCATGTTGCAGAAGGAGTCGTTCATGAACCATTGGAAGGTGGCAGGAGAATTGGTGAGACTGAAGAACATTACAGTCAGTTCAAAGAGCCCTTTATGGGTGATAAAGGCAGCTTTCCATTGATGTCCGTCTTTGATTTGGATGTTGTTGTAGCCCCATCAAACATTGAACTTTGTGAAGACCTTGACATCACGGAGTTTGTTGATGAGGTCGGAGACTAAGGGGAGGGGATAGGTGTCATGAACGGTATGTTCGTTGAGGTATCTGTAGTCTTGACATGAACGGAGTCTGCCATCCTTCTTTTTGACGAAGAAGAATGGGAAGGCTTGGGGGGAGTTTGAGGGGCATATCTTGCCTGAAGCAAGATTTTCATCAAGAAAGGTTTCAGTGGCCTTGTGCTTGTCTGGGAAGAGGGGGTAAATCTTTCCGACCTTGGGTGTGAAAGATTTGTCGAGGTTGATCTCGTGATTATAAGGGCATGAGGGGGGTATGTGGTCTGTGGCTTCTTTTGAGAAGGCAGAGGTGAAGTCGGAGTATTCTGGAGGGAGGGAGACTTTGGGTTTGGCTTTTTTGGCAGCCATGGCCAACTCAGTAGAGTTTGTGAGTTTGGCGATAAGAGGATCACCCTTGAGGATGAAGTGATATCCACATTGGATGATGTGGTTGACAGTGTAGTTATTACGAGCCCGGCAGAGATATTGGGGTTCTGACTCATAATCAAGGTATTCCTAGAGGCATTCATCATAGACAGAATCCACTTGGATGTGGCAAGGAGGTTGGAGGGAGGGCTTGAACTGTTGGAAACAGGTTTCATATTGGTTCAAGTCAACTTTGTGGAGCATGTAAAGTTCCTTGGATTGGTCAGTGGACTCGTTAATGGAGAGAGTCTGACCAAACCAGTCAATGGTGGAGTTGATGGCTTTCAACCATGGGAGGCTGAGGATGAGGTTTTGTCATCCACAATCCATGACGTAGAATAGAACTTTGTGAGTGAGCCCTTCAATGTGAACAAAGAGTTTGGTGGTGAAGTGAACTCCTCCTTTGTCTGTGGGGCCTTGGTTGAGGTTGGTGACATTGAGGAGGGAAGGGAGTTGGGTAGTAGGGAGTTTGTTTTTGCAGACAAAGCCCCAGTTGATGCAAGAGATATCGGCACTGCTATCAATGAGGGTGTGGGTGTTGACAGTTTTTAACGTGTGTGAGGGTACAATGATTTGAACAGGGATTTGCATTGAGCCAGGCAACATAGGTACAGTTACACATTGTATTTTAGGAGAGTCCCGCGTTGGTCGAGGTCTCCATTCTAAAAATCCTTCTTGGAGGGAAGGGTGAATTGGATGTGACGAACTGTGAGATCATTGTCTTTGTCGTCGTTGCAGGTCTGGAGTTTGGGGAGGTCATCATTGACCTGTTTGACTCGTTTGACTGAAGTCTTATGAGGTTCCTTGGGGTACTTTCCACAAGCATCAGTGTGGTGGCCTTTTTGCCTGCAGTGTAAGCAGCGTCCTTCTTTGAAGCATTGCTCCCACTTTTCGGGAGTTAGCTTGGGGGATCAGGGGATGTTGACCACATCAACATCCATGGCATCGGAATTGCAGGTTTTCTGGGAAGAGGAGGAGGTGGAGGGGGCCTGGTAGGACTGGTATGCAGGGGTGGAGTGGGTACAGTGTTGGTTAACGATCGTCTGAGCATGGTTACTCTGGACTTGGAAATGAATGGCTTTTGAGTACCATTCATCAACCTTAGTGGGAACTGTGTCCATGGAGAGGATGCAGTGGGAGAGGGGAGGGGGAATGCCAGCAGCAAAGTAGTTGATCAGGACATTTTGATCAGTGATGCCCAAGAGGGCAACATTGTTTCTAAACTCAGCTATGTGCCAAGTGAGTTTGGGACCATAGGATCTGTTTTTCTTGGAGATAAGACGTTCCAAATGAAGCCAGTTAATGGCTTGATTCTTGGTATTCTGGTGCTCGAAAGCATCTTTGAATTTGGTGAGGAAGTCATTGAACATTCCGAAGGAGTTGGCAGTGATGGCTTCTTCTCAGAAGATAGAGGCCCAGATGGCAGCTGAGCCCTTTTTCATGTAGGACAGGGTATAGGCAATTTTCTTATTGTTGCCATCATAGATGGCCTTGTTTATGATGAGGTAGGTCCAGATAGAGGATAGCCAGGGCATGGCATTGGCATAGGAGCTGTCAAAGGTGTTGGGGGCTCTGAGACGGAGTTCAGTGGGTTTGGTTGTCATGGTGACTTGGGCTGGGGGTGGGGGTAGGGTGAATGCCAGTTGG
The DNA here is from genome assembly GCA_038090175.1 of Austroboletus eburneus. Classification (NCBI taxonomy): domain Eukaryota; kingdom Fungi; phylum Basidiomycota; class Agaricomycetes; order Boletales; family Boletaceae; genus Austroboletus; species Austroboletus eburneus. The sequence continues at coordinate 11,590 of JBBPMF010000768.1, forward strand.
CGATTGACTGGGGTTGGAGATGGTGGGGTGGGTACTCTGGGGATACTAAGTGCCGCAGAGAGTCCATGGGCAAGTTCTAGGTCCTTAGGTTGTTGAGGAATAATGAGGTCTTCGTCAGTGTCAGTGGGGTTCTCTGAAGAGGGTTTGTTGGTGTCCGATGAGTCAAGGGTTCCCCTCCATGATGTGAGGTCGGAATAGGGTCTAGGGTTTCTGGGGCGTTGGTGGGCAATGGTGGAGGCTTATACAATGATAGCTGATCAAGGGAGATCTTAGATCTTTTGTTACACTCGACATGGTCAAGCGTAGGCCTGCAGAGGTTCAAGGGCTTACTGTTGCTATATAGCAGATAGGATGAGTGGGTCTGACGAGGGGGTTCCTTGATAGGGAGGCTAAGGCCGGCATAAGACTAATGTCGGGTCAAAGGGGGTCCGCTCAAGGGTCTTCCTTGGCAGAGATTCTGAGGACCGTTGAGGACTGAGGGATCAATGGGTCTTGGGGATATCACAGGACTAGTGACAGATTAAGGGTTCGAAGAAGCATCCACTCAACAGTAGGATGAGGACTGGGCAACCCGAGAGCAACTCCAAGATACTAGGTAAATTGCAGGAGGTCTAAAATAGTGAATACACCTGAGTATTGAAGGTTTATATATGCAAGCCAAGTGATTAAGGGTAGGTCAGTGGAAGAAGGTGAGTCATTGATAGAAAGTGATGGAATTGTGAAGAAGCTGAGTCACTATGGAGCAGATGTGATGGCATTGGATAAGTATTGGTGATACAACTGTGGATGAGTCATGCTAAATAAGTAAGTGGTATTGCAAAGATAAATGGTAAAAGAAAGGACCCAAGTGGGGCTCGAACAGCGAGGGTCAAGGTCCTTTGGCGTATAGAGTAAGTGAAGTAAGAAAAAGAGAGAGGGGCCAAACGAATCATAACAGATGCCTGGCCAAGTGTATTTGTGATGGATTAGTTCCAAGGTGTGATTTTGCCCAAAATGACCAGAGATAAGGTGGTTATGCTTAAACTGGAGGATGCAAAGCTGGAGGTCATCAATGTCGGGGACATATATATGACCATTGAGATGGAGGAAGCCATTAGCATCCACAGTCCAGTGGGAAGGGATAGAGTCAGATGGATGATCGGAAGGGGAGAGATGGATAGCAGCTAGCGGATCCAAAGAGAGACCAGTGAGGATGTCGCTGTGGAGCTTTTCAAGGTCGAAGAGGGTGCTAGCCTGGAGGACCAGGTAAGCAAGGTAAGTAGCTCATAGGGATGCAGCAAGTTGCTCTTGGGTAAATACTGGTCAGAAGTTGTGCGGGTTTATGCAAGCATAGTCCTTATCCCCCTCTTTGGGATAGACATTCCAGTGTCTAGTGAGGGCATTAGGCTTCTTGTCAAGGCAGCCAGGGCAGAACCAGACCACCATGTTGAACTGTGACAGATATTCAGACCAATGTGCTTGCCACCAGGTGAGGAGTTTAGTTGTGGCAAAATACTCGAGATTCTTGTGGTCGGTGACCACATCAATGGGGGTACTGGAACCTTCGAGGTAATGACACCAGGATTGGAACACTTCATGAATTGCCAAAAGCTTCTTATCATGGATATCATAATTCAACTCCGGGAACATCATTGTGCAAGAGTAGTAGGCCACCGGCCATACCTCATCATCTGGACATTTGATGAAGAGAATGCCGGCGATGGCATAGTCAGAAGCATCAGTCTTGACAATGATAGGAGCATCTGGAGTCCAGTGAGTAAGGATAGGAGCGGAGATAAAGGTGGTTTTCAGGGCATTGAAGGCAGAGCAACAGGCATTGGTGAATTGCCAGGGAACTCCTTTGCAGGTAAGGCAAGTAAGGGGAACAACAATATCAGAGTAGTTATGAATGAAATATCTACATCTGTAAAAGTTGGCGAAGCCCAAGAATGATTGAATGTCCTTGACTTTCCGAGGCTCAGGCCAGTCAAGAATCAACTGAACCTTGTCTGGAGCTATTGTAAGACCAGATGGGAACATCCAGTAACCAAGGTACTCAGTGGAGTCCATATGAAACTCACATTTCTTGGGTTTTGCGTAGAGGCCATGCTTCCGGAGACGGCGGAGAACTTCCTTGACATGCTCTTTGTGAGAGGACATGTCTTTGGAGAAAATGAGGATATTGTCAAGGTAGACAATCACACAGACGTCAAGCAGATCAGCAAAGACAGTATTAACAAACCATTGGAATGCTGCCAGGGTATTCATAAAACCAAATGGCATAACTAACCATTCATATGAGCCATACCAGGTATGGAAGGCTGTTTTCCATTCATTACCCTTGGCAACACAGAACAGGTGGTATGCATGCCAGAGGTCAATCTTGGAGTAGATTTTAGCATGGCTCAGGGTGTCGAGAAGGTCAGAAATGTGGGGGAGTGGATAGCAGTCTTTTTTCATAATCTTGTTCAGGCCTCTGAAGTCAACACAGAGATGGAGGGAACCATCCTTCTTGCAGACGAAGAGGATCGGAGCTGCATGAGTGAAGGAAGAGGGTCAGATAAAACTGATGGAGAGGTGTTCATCAAGGAAGGCATGGAGGGACTCTAACTCAGACTGGGAGAGTGAGTAGATGGTGCTGAGGGGGGGCGAGGTACCTTCTTCCAAATCAGTCTTCAAATTGTGTTCTTGGTGAGGGGCAAGAGTGTTAGCTTGCCACTTACTGAATACGTCAGAGAAGTTGTGATAGTCTGGAGGAACTCTGGAGAGATTAATTTCTTCAGGAGGTTGGGTTGCTGAGGCTCAGAGATCACCTTCCCGAGGACGAAGCTACAGGCTAAATTGAACAGAACCCTGTAGGCAACAAGCCAATGTGAATGCTGGAGCATTGATGAGTGCAATTGGCAGTGCCTTGCGGTCAGAGAATCTCAGTATATCAGAGGTGGGAGGGACAACCAGAGGTGGTGAAACCTTAGGTGTCAAGGGTGAGCTCGAGGGTGCTGGACTGGACTGCTGAGTAGAATGGAAAGAAATACTGCTTGTAACCCAGTCAATCAACAGATTGAAGTGGGTAAGCCAGTTGTGTCCTAGAACTAAGGAACAGGAGCCATCTAGCAGAGTGACATAGAATGTTGTTGAAGTGATATCACCGGAGGGAAAAAGAATGGAGAGTTCAAGAGCCTGAGTAATTGTCGAGTTTGAGGTGCCATTGAATAGACAGAGGAGAAGAGGTTGAACCATATAGATAAACAGGTTATGTTTATTTACAAAAGACATATCTATAAAACAATTGAAGGATCCAGAGTCTACAAGTGCTGGAAAAGGAGAGATATCATGAGAGACTAAAGAAACGGACGGCATAAGTGAAAGGGTCAGAAAGAGTGGATGTGTTGGGATGGATCTCCTTGGGTGCACATACAGTGTCAACATGACCATCTGGCTGTGCAGAGCTTCGGAGGTTGCGCTCTATTTTTTCGCCTCAGTGGAGGCCTCCAGTTTAGCTTCTGGAGTTGATTTAGCAGTACATGCTTTGGATGCCTGAGAAGTGGACTTGAAGCAATCCTTTGCGACATGACCACTTTGGCCACAGAACATGCAGAGGTTGTTGTTGAAGCGTTGTTTTCATTCGCAGCGATCAGCTTACCGTCCTTACTGAGCTTCAATGAGAGATCGGGTTTTGACAGAGAGATGCAGGGGGAGTCAGAGGTGGTGGATGTAGTGGTGGACTTGCCCTTATGATTGTTGGGTTTATTACCACCAGACTTGTTGTCAGATGAAGGCTTGTTATCGAAGGACATTTTCTGGGGGCCGGAAGACTTCTGTTGGCAACTGACTTTGGACTTGTGCTCCCAATAACGTGCATCGATAGACTGCGCCAGACGTCGGAGGTTGGCAAGGGTGTCAGGTTTGCCAACATGGGAGACTTCATCCTTGATCTGGTCCAGAAGACCATTGTAGAAGTGGTGCCAAAGAGCACTGCTATCATAGTCCCAGACTTGAGAAGCGAGCCGGTTGAATTCCACCATGTATTTGTTAATACGTTGGGTGTCCTTTATTGTCAGATTGTCTAATTGGTGTTCTGCATCTCTGACTGGATTGTGTGGGCCAAAATATTCCTTCAACTTGAGTATGAAGTCCCTATAGCTATCCATCCATACCAGATGGGTGTTGGGATCTCTGATGTTGAGGAGATCAGGTTTGAACCAGTCGAGGGCCATGCCTTTCAGATACGACTGCGCATATGAGACTTTGGCGCGATCAGTCCAGAAGGCCCTAGGATGGTCCTGAAAGTTGAGTTCACACTGGACCAGGAAAGTCCGGAGTTTCCGTGGCTCCATACCATCAAACTGGTCAGGTTTGCGAACCTTGGTGTGCTAACTACTGGAGTCTTCAGAGCGACAGTTGTTGGACTGGGAGAGCCCACGAATAGCATCATCCAGATTGGTCAGAACATTGGCAGGGTCATTGTCATCACTGCTATCATCATCTGGGTCATTACCAGGATTTCTGCCAGGGTCAGGCAGGCCAGGCAGTCCTGGAGGACCATGACCTGGTGGGTCTGGAGGGTCACTGGGGAAATCATCATTGTCCCAGTACCTCAAGTTGGGGTCTGTGTTGTCAGAGCTGTCGTCACTGGGGTCATTCCCTCAAGGAGATTGATGAGGAGGTGGCAGCATCCAATAGTCAACTGGAACTGCTATCTCCAGTAACTCATCATCCTCAGGGATTTCCTTGATGCATGCATGGAACAGAGGAGTGTGGATGCAAGAAGCTGAGCAACAGTTGGAGAAGCTCCAGAATTCGACTTGTGGAGAGTTACAAGGATGGAAGGGAGTGTATGGGTTTGCCTGAGCAGCTGCTCCTTGTTTTTGTTTGTGATGTGAATGTGAACGGATCTGCATTGTGTGGGTAGGCATGAGTAATTGTTGAATGTTGTAGGAAGGAAAGGGAAGTGAGATGTGAGAAACTCGAGACAAGTTCAAGTTCAAATATACTGTTAAATCCAGTCCCATGGAGGTCTGGGTACTATTCTCCAGAATGCTGGAGGTGTACAGTTTGGAAAGTGACTTTGGCTTCACATTATGTGATGTGCCCTTGTTTGAGTCTGCTGTCGCTAATTTATGAGAGGGTCAGAGGCCGGAGGGTTGGAGGTGAGTTGTCTAGACTCAGGCAAGAGAATGCCAATATGAGATCAATGGCAAAGGAGTAAAGTGGGTGATTAAATTGATATTCGAACTGAGGTCTAAGCTAAGAGTACATGGGTTTATATATGGAGGTTGGAGTTCCGAAGAAGGAAAGGCTAGGGTCATGTGGAGAATACAAAGGAACTGCTACTATGCCGGCAAGTTGCACAGCCAGGGCTGTGCTTCCTTGTTCAAGCACAACAGTATAGAATGGAGGCTAACTAAATAGCAAACAAGGAAGTATAAGAGAATAACATAAGTGTAACATACAGGGAAAGAGCATAGGATCAGATATGGAGGAACAGATGAGAGGTTGGGGAAGACTTAGCAATGAAATGCTTCAACTCCGGAGTAAGATCACCAGAGTGGTCGTACAGCCTCGGAGATGGCCAGAGGGGACTTGGTCAAAATCTGGGATGTGACAGGAAGACAGAGGTGCATGATGTTGTATAATCTTCTTGATTTCATATTCTTCTTGCCCATTGATAAGGTCAGATGATGGAAAGGAGTGGTTGTTACAATTTCCTCCGCTGAAGGGGACAGGGACTACTCTTTTATTTCCTCTTTGGTCTTTGCGTCAATGTCCTCTCTGGAAGAGAGCGACTATTTCTCTTTTCTTTCTGAAAGCCGAAGCGGAAC
>JBBPMF010000769.1:0-17370 GCA_038090175.1 Austroboletus eburneus
AGTGCGCGATGCAATAAATAAAAAAATGCGCGATGCAATAAATAAAAAAAGTGCGCGATGCAATAAATAAAAAAATGCGAGATCTCCCAAAAATGCGTGATTAATGCAGCAATCCGACCGCCATATGGACACAGCAATCTGACCAAACAAAAGAGGCGATTACCTACGTTGCGTGCGTGAAGTCCATGTCGGTTGAGTCTTTGATGCGCGTCAACATCCACTTCAAGTGCCAGGCACGACTCTCGAAGATGAGGTGACCTTTCGAACGCGTCTGGTGAACCCAAGTCTTGATCGTCCTCTTTAGCACCGCGTTCCCAGACTTGGCCTATATAGATTCAACCATAGCCGTATAAACCGAAGTCGCACATGACCTGGAGGAAATAGCTTGATGATTAACTCTCGAAGACGAGGATGATGGCACGGATAAACCGAGAGTTGGGGGAGGATGGATTACGTTTCATTGAAAGCGCAATGGCGTGATTGAGAGATAGGGATAGTTGGGCAATGTAGCGATTGACTGGTAACAGGTGAATAAACGGAAGAGAGACAAATGGGTTTGCTCACCATGATCCGAAGCGTTGGCCCCAGGATATTCCACAAAGAAGTATGTATGGATAGGCTTGGTAGACATGGAGGCACCAAAATATGGTCTGTTTGGTTGGTTAGAACCTTGAGCGATGCGTTTCCTTCGTCGACGTCGTCTGTGCTCTTTGTGAGTCTAAATCACTTGGCAGTGATGTTTGTTTGAGTACAAAGTCGCATCGTCACTCTTCAATCTAATGCCTTTGATCGGGTTGTGATGCGGGACGTGAAAACGTATGGTAGCTACTGATACTACGAGGAATGATATTGATATCTATGCTGGCGACAAGTGAGGACGGGTGGGAACCCCTCGGACGTTGCGCCGTGTGAAAGTGCTGGAACGTCCGAAGGGCCAGAGGCTCATCCTGTGAGGGACTGAAGACCTCGGGTCGAGGCTGGGGAGTGATGCGTACGTGCAATGGGAAGGGGAAGCTGCCTGGAGGCCCGAGGGACAGGTCGAGCAAGACGGTGGTGGAGAAGGGAGAGAAAAGGTCTCATGCCGCCTGTCTTCGAAAAACTGAGCTCTGGCTGTGACCGTAGTATCTTGCTGCGCCAGCAGACCGCTTACAGGTCACGTGGCAGCCGTAAGTTAGAGTAGAGGGAGGCGAGTTTCTGAAAGGCCTTTCGGAATGCAGCCAAGTGTCTAGCGTTCGTCATGTTGATGTACAGGCAGGGCATAGATGAGCCAAATGACGCCGTTGATAACGTCATGTTAGATGGGCCCGATTCGCCCCAAACTGCACAAGCAAAGGTAATGTGGGGACCTGCCGGACAAGAGAATAGTATCATGTGCTGAGATATGAAGCAGCGACAAACCGTGGATGGAAATCAGTAAACATGGCAGGGCCGAGGCAGGATTTTCTGTCATGCTACTCCTCGTGCCCAAACAGTAATACGTATAGAGTTGAGCATCTGCTGTGCCCAACTCGCTTTTCACTTTGACAATAAGGAAACATCGCCTGTGATGGTCCACGACAAGACCATCAGGAATATTTTGGTTCGTTTTCCTTCGTTTCTTCCCGGGTCTGGTCGGGGGCTGCAAGTCTATACAGTAATGCTTGCGAAGGAGACTGAAAATGGCCTTCTCCCGGTCGATTTCTTTTTTGTAAAACTTAGTCAGGATGGGACCCAGCTCCTCCAAGAGATCGAAGTCGCACTTGTCGATGTCTGAGTCAGGAAGGCGACTGAAATCTCTTAGTAGTCCATGGAGAATTCGGTGGGAAGGTGAACCGTCTCGTGGAAATACTTCTTTCCTTTTTTTGGTGGCTTTGTGTGCTCGACCATTCCCTTCGAGGAAGACGGGTTTCAAGTGATGAGGGGGAGTGTGAGCGATACGCGATGCCGACACGTTGGGATGATATCGAAGTGTATTCAACCGGCGGCGGGCTATTTCGTCATAGAGTTCTCGCTCTCGTTCACTTTCCGTCGGCAGTCCACTAGAGCAGTGTCTACTTTCTGGTAAAACAGTGTGAGCATGAGTACTAAATCGTAAATTGGACTTACTTGAGGGTAGCTTAAACCTGATCGCTCTGTGGAGGCCGAAGGATAGGCGGGGCAAGGACATCATAGGTGTAGATGGTGAGTCGGTAAGGTGGCCGCGACGACACTTGACGTCACGTGTTGAGAATACCATCATCCCTTGGTAAAAAAGAAGTAAACAAATCGAATAATACACGACATGACTAAGGGATGAGAAAGAAAAAGCTAAACGACCATGATACGACTGTTTACAGGCACGCCTGGTGCTGTATGAACATGCCGTTTCGTTACTGACATGACGGGCCTCCTCATCGTCGTTTCTGTCACCCGATATCGCAACTTGATTTTCATTCTCCCTAGTAGTCCCCTACACAGTTCCGTCGACGTTGTCCAACGACTTTCAGTGCCGAGTGCACTCTTGTGTGCCTACACCCTTGGCATCGTCGCTGCAGTTTATATGTGCCATTGCATGCGTATGCCCTTGTCATGAACGTCGTGGTGGTGGGTGTCAGGGAGTTTGCAATCAGGAGTACAAAGGGTGGAAGAGGAATCTGGCAAGTAATCATGTCGGTTGTAGCACGTTCATTGCCGTGGTGTTGTGCATGCCATTGTGCGCCCAAGCTGTCGTCCAAATTATTGCATTGAGTTGCAGTGCGCATTAGAGTCGGCTCTGGTACGTCTTGTCGTCATCGTGGTTGGGGAATGGGTACGGGTAGGACATCCACTACCCCGTGGACCTATAAATCATAAACTCAGTCAGATGCATCACACGACTGTACAAGAGGGTTGCCGGAGGAACGGCGTACCTTAAAACAACTCTCGCACATACTCATTTTCAACCTGACGGAGGAGAGTGGGGAACGGGATTGGGGAGTGTTCGTCGACATCGGCAGGTTCGGCTTCAGAAGAGTTCGGATACCTTGGTAGACGTCGGTATGGGCAGTGCACCCTTGACGGTACGAGAGCGAGCACGCTGCAAGCGACACAGACGCGCTCTGCAACGACGTCGGACTGTGCGAGGATTGAACATCCCAAAACCTACAAGAAAAATGACAGAACGCCATGGCTGCCCTGTGCAAGGTCGGCCGGTCCGTGTAAGGGTGTACTTACAATAGGCGATCTCTGAGCGCATACATCCAACCTGTCTTGCTACCAGCTGCATGGATACATTGTCGAGGAGTGACGGGTACAAGAAACTTTAGCGATACACACTTGTGATGCACGTGGAACATGATGTGAGTGGAGATGACCGTGATCCCACTGGCCTGCAATCCACGCTGCTCCATCTAAGGTAAAGGTCCAGAGAAGGCTGTGAAATGAAGTCACGTGTGAGCATATGTAATACGATGAAAATAAAGTTCATGACAAGTACATCTCGGTACGTTCTCGATGTACATGCACTTTGGCCGTACGCGCAGTTGTGCTAACGCATCTGACAGCTTCTCCAGCCCATCCAATGTATCTGATGTCTCCCGCTGACATCGATGCTTCCGGCGTGTCATCGTCGACACTCGTGCACTCGGCACACTCCCCCTTGAGCTCAACGCTCGGGGACTCGCTATCTGGTACATCTCCAGTTTTTCCGTGGCCTGTCGACACTCGGACAACCACGTCGCTCCCCCTCAAACTCGACTCTTGGGGACTTGTGGTGTGCCTCGCCTGGCACATACCTGGTGTCGCTGTTTCCCTTCGACGGTTTTGGCGCATCCGCATGGTTGCTGGCCGAGCTCGGACATCCAGTTCGCTCCCCCTCGAGCTCGACGCTCGGGGATTCAAGTTGTCGCTGTGCGGGTTTGTCGAGTGGTTTCCATAGCTCAAGTGCGTTGTTTGCCTCGTTATTGAGTTGGTCTGGGTGCTGACGTGACTCCGTGGTGTCTAGCGATTCCCGCCGTGTGCTAACCTCTGTGCTACCACTAATGCTATGCATTCGCTGTCTTCGCTGTGTCGCAGACCATGACCAATGTCTCTAGCACCTTCCAGCGGCTCTCCAGCATCCTCGACGACTTCCACCTCGCCATTCGGCATCTCTGTCGCGGCCGCTCCGCCCGTCAGGCTTGACGCTTGTGTTTTAGGTACGTTCCTCTTGTACCAAACTCCACATGCTGCTATTCTAACATTCAGTTCAGCTATCCTTGCATTCAACACGTTCATCCTCGTCCTCCGGTAACTCGATGTCCTCGTCTGGACCCCCACATCACCCTTCCCTTCGTCCGCTATGTCACTAGGATTGAGTTAGCCTCGCGTTGAGTGGTCGAACTCTTCGCTGGATTAATGTACATCTAAAACATGCTACGTGGTTGGAGACTGTGGTATTTCTATCATCTAGGCACAATGCGAATGAGCTACGAGTGCAAGTATGATGGCAAGAATTGTGATTTGTCAACGATGTGCATAGAAATACAGGTAATTGCATTTTTGGAACGTCCAAGCCCGCATGGGCCATGGTATTTGTATGGTGAATTGGTAAACCCAAATCTAAGCGGAACACGGGACAAAGCAGCGTGTGGTTTCTGATCTAGCTGTAAATACACTATTGCTTGAAGAAACGCGTAAATAAGTTACTTGCTGTGAAGTCGGAAGCAACCCACATATTCTAGTACCCTCTACACGACAATTACATCCAACCATTAAAAATTGCCTAACATAAATAAAGATCAATACAATACAAGTTTGCTGATGGGCTGATGATACCTATGGCCTCATAGTAGCGTTGAAGTTCATTGGTCACTTTTCGAAACGCCGCCAGGTGACGCGCAATCTTCTCGCGCGCAAAGTCACTGTACAAAGGGAGCTCGAACCCGATCTCTGACAACTTGATTATCTTCATGCCAGCATCTGCCGTCCATACACCACAGGAAAAGTAAAGATCAGGTCCTGTGGAAATGAAAATCAGCCCACCAAAAGAACGTAAAGTAAGTCATGACGAACCAGCAGCAGCCATCAACAGGCAAGGAAGAGATAATCTCGGAAATTTGACAGGAGCATTCATTGCTAGTACCTGATAGCGAGACACGAGTGGGAGAAGGGGATCTAGCACCCCAAATTCATCTTTAAAACTGGCGAGAACCGAACAATGACCATTGACAGTGACCATATCAGTCCCTCTAAAGCCTGGTACTCGGCCATTGATGAAATGAATGCCATAGTGTTCTTTGAGTAGACAAAAAAAAGTTGACTTTCGATCCTTCACCGTATCGTAGCTACGTGCCATGGCTGTACATATGTCGAGGGCGAGGGCTTTATCGCATGCTTCGAGCTCGCTAGCATTGCAATCTCTTGTAAACTGAGGGAAAATGTCGCGCGACACATCCAGAGGTAATTGCGTAGATAGTCTTCCTGTCAGAAATGCCATTAGAAATTCAGTTAGTTAAAAGATTGCTTACTATGACTCAAAAGAACTTTGTGTTTTATCGGTAGTCGACACAGCAATAAAGATTCGAACATGGTACTTGAAAGTGGAAATAAGGAAGTTTAGGGGTGTTCCGATTTAAAAGCCCGCTTGATAAGCATTTTATGCTACGGATATTTAGGGGACAACGATCGACAGGCAAATCGGCGGCTCCTAAGGCCTAAAAAATGAGCGGTCGTGTGACACATCAAACGATAGCTGCACTTCATTACATCATACCATGTTCAACTCTTTCTCCGTGGACATCGTTTCCACGCTCACGGGACTGTACATGTTTCTTTAAAGCATCATTTGCTGCTGAAGCGTGGAATAACGCAACTTGCACCAGGTAAGCGAACGCTCCAAAGTACGAGCAAAGCTCAATCCCTGTCTGATATCAAGGAAATGCGCGGAATTTATGACGACTGTTCCAATAAAATGCCCGTCTAGGTTAAGGAACCCAGTTCGACTCCAACAACGACTAAAGGATGTGGTACTTTGGAGCGATTCCTCCCATATACCTTTACCCCGTCTTCAACCAGTTCCTTGTTGACTTCGATACCATCCAGCCTGAAATTCTTGACATGCACCTCGCCCGGCAGATCGTAGATATGTTGTCACCCACTCACACCAACAAAAAATCCGAAGAACGCAAGTTTCTTTTCACATCATCGATTGACAGGGCGTACCATACGAAATTCCGCGATCTCGAAATTCGAAAGAAAAAAATTAGTGTGGGCACAATGTATTTCCGTGAGCGATTGAGTGACAGCGGTCTATCACCATTCGATTGGCTGATTCGTCTGCAAAGGAACTATGATCTCTTTTACTGGTGCAGCGTGGGGTACACGACCGACGTCGTTGACACTGTCAATTACGCCGTTTAATTTCCACAGTTTGTTTTCGAATGATGTCATATGGCAGCGTTTCGGAAAGTGCTCCATACACTCGAATCAGACTACCAAAACATGTCACAAAAACCATGACCATAGCGTCACGATGAATTTCATTTTTTTTTTGTGGAATTAGCCACCAGAACGAGTATTTTGTGGTCCTTGCAGGAACATTAAGATTTGTTCTTTCTTTTCTTTTCTTTTTTTCCGTGCCATTACCAGTTTTTTTTTTCTTGGTACGCCTTCGTAATCTTTGTGGTATCCAGTTGGGTAGAAGAAAAACGTTTGAATTCCTATATTTACGAGCGTAATGCTCATTTTGCGGCCAGATACTTGTTCCTCTGTACGACGTGTCTGCCGCCAAGGACGGATGGACTCGGAGAACACGCTGTCGGATACCGGTCACCTTATCCCCTTCCTCTTCTCTCGTCCGCTCCGCCTGTCCCCTCGCTGGACTGCCTCCATCGCTCGTTTGACCTCCTTGCCCCTTGCGCAGCTCACATTCTCTCGACGGACTTACTTTGTGTTGTCCTAGGCGTTTTGGCACTTCATGAATGCCCAACCACGATCGCTCCCGTTGTATCCGTCCTCGTGTGACCACCCCCTTCTTTTGCACGAGGACTCACCGACCCGTCGCAGCCTAGCCCCAGGTCTCGACTCGCCCTACCTCTCCTTTCCTCCACTGGCGTAACATTAACAGCAACGAGGGTCCGAGCATGCAATGGCCTAGCTCGGCACCGCATCATCAACGAGGAGAAAGGGACGAGGAGAGACGAGGAGGAGATGGAGGTAAGTCCAATCAGTCGTATTGCGGCAACGACGACACTAACCCACCCCCTCGTCTAGCCATGTAGCGCCCCCAATACCACACAGCGACTCAACGAAGACGACGCCGAAGATGTGGGGCATGCGACGGCGTATCCACCACCACATGACGACAACGGACGCATCACCACTCGCATCCACCTCGACCAACATGATACGTCCCACTGCCTCGAAAGCGACAAAGAGGGCGCACATAGTCGCCATCTATAGTCGTCATCTCACATCGACGAATGCATTCGGGCGTGCCCATCGGCTCAACTATCGGCGACGACAAGGGCACGAGAACACAAAGGTGCCCCTTGGTAAAGTAACATGGCCCGCAGAGCTGAATTTACCTGGAGAAATCGTGGGTCAAACGACGACCTTGCAATTCCCTCATCGACTGGTATAGCGCGTACTCTGCCGCACGCGCATGGTCCAGACTCGGACGACTCGATTCACCGGATAGCTTGGGTGATTTTGATTACTTGTTCGTCGTCCATGACGTAAATGTTTCCAATTACCAAACGGAACCCTGCAAACGACATCATCAATGCCGGATGAATGATCATTTCGCTCAAACAGTCCTCCGTCTCGGTAGCGCACGATGACCTCGACGTTCTTTATCACCCGAAGACGACCGTCCCAACACCAGAGACGTTCCGAAAGAGAACGTCAGTGTTCGCTCAGATGGGTAGCGCAGTGAGAGTACGTTTTCGGTCGGATCTCGATGTGATTCCCCTCTCACGCAAATCAGCAGCGATCGTGAATTCGGCTGCTAGATTTATGGAAATGTTTACTTTCCTACTAAGTGCTTTGACATAGAACGAAAGATCGCCCTTCGATTCTGATTTATGCTACGGCCACCAAATGTAATACAACTGCGATCATTGAAAAAAAAAAGTCGGCGTGAATGGATAGTATTGAGGACTTCCGTGATTGCACGGAGAGACGGGAGGAGGCGGGGCGAGTGCCGGAAATCACCGGGTGCTCGGCGGTCGACGCCGTTCACATGGAAATTTCTCCTTGCACCAGCCGTTCACGCAACCTGATATCAACTTCAATGTGAACAACACGGACTAAACAGAAAAAGCAATGGACATACGTCAAAGAAGCAAAAACGGCGCTCAGACACTGATTTACGCTTCATCTGCGGCAAACAGAACCGCGAGATCGAATTTCCGTGGGCATGTAGGGTTTTATCTGCCCACGGAAGCGGTGTGTCGATCTCTTCTTTTGTTGCATACCGGTGCTTCCACTGATCGCGATCTTCCTTTGTCTGCGCCCAGAATACCTTTCATAGGATACTGCGCACGGAAAGACAAGTTTATTTCAGCTTTGGTGCCTCCTTCATTGGCCTCAGTGGGCAAGTGTTGTTCGTATGCGCTTTCAGCAGTGCATCTACTGCATCCCACTTTGTTCCTGAGCGGTAGCGAATTGCAGCTCCACATTTATCACAGGAGAGTTGCAGCTGTCCTCGCGGTTTTGATGAGTGGATGGTTTTTTCAGCACGAGTCATGCTGAAAAAACCATCCACTCATACCAATATGGTATGAGGGTGTGGCAAGGAGGTGATGGGTAAAGTGATGGGGAAGGGGGGGGGAGAAAGAACAAAGAAATCGGACCAACAACCTGCCGCCCGCATGTCAAAAAATATCTCTCCGCTTTATTTGTTGTAAGATGCGCCACAGCAAATTAGATTGTGGACGTCAATTTCCCCTCATATCTGGTGCCATTTTTTTTTTCTTCTCGGACGTCTCTCCACTTTGAAAATCTGAGCAAGTACGTTTACCAAACATCTATCAGTGAGATTGAGTACGCGTCCGGTGCTTCCTCGTGGAACAATCGTACGTTTTCTCAAACCTTTGCCAGACGGGGTGGTGTAATTCAAATTTCTTGCCGCCCATTGTACACCTTTCAGCTGCTTTCTGACGATCGATATCAATTTTGAAGAACGCCACGCAAACGGAACCAACTCAAGTGCAACGAGTACATCAGATTCACCGATCACCATAACAAGCGCACGTATTCATGCCCTGTCGCTTATGTATTTACCTTGCTACATGTCCTCTGGCGAAGTGGATTGACGACCAAGAAATTTTAATCGTGTTATTTCTATGGCGTCCGACCAATCCGAGTGGCAAACCTCAAGAAGAGCCAAACATCATTCATCAACATATTAAATATCCACGCCAAATAGCCAGGAAATGTTCCAGAGATCGTGACAGACCCAGTAGTTACACAGTGACGATGATGGGAGAGCAGTCAATGCTGACTAAACCACCCTATCGATCGTTTAGCGTGAATTTGGCAGATAGGCGAAAAATGACTTGCAAAGTAGCTGTGAATGCAGCACATGGGTTCTTGAGCGCAGGTACTTTGACCTCCAACCGTAAATCCAGCAGAGCTGCAGCCAACACCAACCGCTTTGACAACATCACCAATCACGATGCCAAGGATACTGAGGACGCCAGAAATGGTGCAGATTTCTGTGGAGTTGGGCTATGACATTCATCATTAGTGAACGCGTGACGATGCAGATCAATCCTACCTGGTAAATGGTCTGGCAGCACTGGATCGGTCCAGTGGCACAGTAACCACCGTCACGGGCAAAGAGTTCGCTGGCGACAGAGAGAGTGGCAGAGAAACGCATCCTTACAGTGTAGAAAGTACGTTAGCGAGGACTCAAGTTCGAAAGAGCAACTTGTTCAAGGTTCGGGCTAGGAATTTTATACCGCGATGGGCATTCCTTTCCGAGTCACTCTTTTGCCCAAAGATGTGTAACGAATCACGAGAACGTATCTATCTGATTCAGGCAAAATGCATGGAGGTAATGACGTTCTTTAGAGCCAAGGTTTATCGTTTAGGAATGTCGCTAGCTGGGCATGTGTTCATGAATACTATTCCACAGTATGTTCGATGATACGAACCTAACCACAAAAAAGGGGGTACTTTGCTCTCCGGGAGATAATGCCATAATTCAGTAGCCGTCATGCGCGTAAGTATTTCGGTTTAGATATTTGGCTTCTCATGCTGTCGTGCCTCGGCGGGAATTCACTGAACATAATTCATTTGAGGAAACCCTGATACGGATACATAGGCAGGACAGTTTATCGATCTCATGGCAAAAAGTACCCAACGTAACTGATGATCGATGACTGGTGACCTGTAACCCTCGAGTCCACACGCCTAATAAATTACGTATGAACACTGCGTGTACTTTCCTCAATTATGTACTCACCTAGGCCAAAGTTCGAGTCTGAAAAATCTGACGTTGGTGCCGGACGAAGGTTAGAGCATACCTCGCTAATCAGAGGATAACAACTAGATGTTTTACCGCCATCTCGGGCCACCACGTTGCTCGTGTCATGGCTCTGGGACTTCGACTAGGCACCCTGCAATGGTTGGTTATGGGTAGTGCACGACAGTTTGAGGGAGCTTCGAGAAATAATCTGTTCGATCGAAACCCGTAGTAGACTGGGGTTTCATGCCAAGAAAAGTAAACCTGGGCCATGTCTCTCGTCAACTCTTCGTATTATATAAACCAAAGACTCGATTCTGTGAAGCTCCAGCATGATATTCGAGATTGAGAGCGAAATATTGGCTGTATGCCTCGTGAAACGCACCCTGTGAAAAGCAATTGCCATTGAGCAGGACAGAGCCATGAGTTGTCAGCGATCAGCACGGCAAAATAAGGTTGGAGTAATCTTGAAGGCATGTTTCCCTTGGTTAGATTACCCACAGACGGACAAAAATTCACTGCTAGACAGTGAACGAAGCAACAAATGAAACAACTATGGTGCTTACTCAGTGCGACGAAGGTGATCGAGGTCGGCAAGGGGTATACAGGTGGCGCTGAACCTATAAAGGGTGGTAGATAGTCGAAGGAGCGAAAAAGAAGCCAGGAGAGCCTGCGTGTACGACTCGGAAACCCAAGTGAGATGAGGCAGTCAAGCACAAATTGAGCATCTTGATTCATGGGTAGTTAAAGAAGAATCCTGAGAACGCAATGAGTGAAGAGCATCCACATAACCACCCGACAAAGCTGAAGGAAGTACATGGGCTGAGTCAAGAGAGACTACCTCAAACCATAGTGGCGAATCAAACTCACAGCAAACGCCGGTCGTCAAGGGTCTAGGAACGCGCCAGGAAGATGGAGCTGAGTCGATGATTGAGGTGGCACACAGCGCAAAGGACCACAATACACGACCGGCCAAAATAGGCATGTTGGGCACTAGTGCTAGTGTTCAGCGCCACGAAGATATCATATACGACCCACATGAACCGCGCAATGAACCACACAGACAACAACAGACCTGTACAATGACTACAGGAGCGATGAGCTTGAGGTTGCGCGAGCACTGATACCGACGGACTTACTTACGGGTAGTCGACTATCCTAATAGAATGCTGGCGTTCCCTGAATCAGTTTTCATTGACTTCATTCGTCTCTTCCATCAGCCAGAAATCGGAAAACAACAAAGAGGGTTGGCGTGATGATGTGTAAGTTCGTATGGGGCCTCGTTGCATTGAACAAATAAAGCCAAACACATGCCCGGTTCGAACGCTGATGTGAGCGGTCGCCAATGCGAGCATGTACGGTTGGGACACTGCAGATATCGAGGGATGAAATCCGTGGAATAAAGCTTTCCGACAAAAAAATTTCAAACCTCAAGCTTTCAAGAGCCAAACGTTCAGACATGATCATGTAAATATCAAACTCTTAATAGACAGGAATTGTTCGAGAGATTATGATGGATCCAGCAGTTTAAAGTTTGACGTCGATGGAACGACAATTGATGGCGATCAAACCACCCTGTGCGTCATTTAGCATGAGTTCATATATATACACAAGTAAGACTGGTCCTACCAAGTATTTTTTTAGTGCAGCATACAGGTACTGTACTCGTGCAAACACTTTAACAAGGAAACACCGACGGAGCTGCAGGCGAGGCCAATCCACCGACAACATCACCAATAACGACGTCCAGAAGGGGCAAGAGAGAGATAGCTTCTGGAGAATTGGGCTATAACGTTCATCATTAGTGAATGAATGGCAATAACGACATGGGTCGATCTTACCTGGATAGTCTTCTGGCAACACTGGAAAGTTACACCATCGAGGCAGCTATCGCTGTCACGGGGGATGAGATCGCTGGAAGCAGCAGCAGCAACCGCAACGAGGACAGCGACAGGGAGTAGGGTGGAGAAATACATCTTTGCAGTAAAAAAAGTGGGTGAGTGAGTGCTCAAGTTCGAAAGAGCGATAGGATAGTCCTTCAAGGTGTAACCTGGCATAATATATTCCTATCTGCAACGCACATTTATCCAAAGATGCGTATGCATCAGGAAGAGGTCGGCCGTATCTAGTTCTGGTAAGGTGGAGGGAAAGGCGTTTTTTATGCCGTGAAATAACAAGGTTTACCGTCTACGAATGCCAAAGTTTCCAGCTGGGAATATGCACATGAGTGTCATACCACAGTAGCTCGATCGATACCAACCAAAGCACACAAAAAAGGGGACCGGAAGATATGGTAATGCCATAAACCTGTATCCATAGGCCGACGATGACGCCGAGGTGTGAGGACGACACCAACCGGGACACGCAGTTGGATGTCATCGACGACGAATGTGCATGCAAGCACGAACGTGCACACGGACGATACGTCTGTGCTCGTGCTCGTGCTTGTGCTCATACATTCGTCTTGGCAAAACCTGCACCACGAGTGGGTGCGGGTAGCGGGCCATCAGTAATTTTGCAACTGTCTTTAGCGTCTTATCCGGTCCTTGCCGCGTCTAACGCGGCTTATGTATTGTGCTAACGTTGCTAACGTTGCTAACGCTAAGACATAAGCTGCGTTAGACGCGGCAAGGACCAGATAAGACGGCTAAAGACAGTTGAAAAATTACTGATGGGGTAGCGGATGCCCTCATACCTATACCCATGTCATTCCTTAACCACCAGCTCGACGGTGACGATGAATTCGGACGACAGCTTGAACGCGTAATGATGTGCACAACACCGCAGCAACGAACGCGGTACGAGGGTGCCGCCGCTGACACGATAACATGCCATGTACGTCCCCTACCCATGGCACCTCCTGATTGCACACTCCCTGCCACCCACCACCTCGACGATCATGACGAGGGCATGCGCACGCAAAAGTGCATTATAAACTGCAGCGATGACGTCGAGGGCGCAGGCACACAAGAGTGCCCTTGCCACCGCAAGTCGTCGTCGACACGGAGCTGTGTAGGGAAACGAAAATCAAGCTGCGACGTCAGGTGACAGAAACAACGAGAGGACGCCTGTCATGTCAACGACGAGAGTACCACATCGACGCAAGGATACAGATTTAAAAAAGGGAGTGCATTCGGAGTTAACCGAGTCTCTAGTTCCCAAATCTAACCCCAAACTTCGAGCACCCGATTCTGATCAGCGGTGTTCCACTCGGACCGCATGGCTGTCCTTGGTATCTTACCACCTTGCTGATATCCAGTCCGTTATCTCCCGTCTTGCCTCCCGAGGCCATGTACTCAGCGGCTTTGGGACTTTCCGGTAGGATATAGTGAGGGTCCTAGGCACTGAAATCAACTCTGCCCCTCGCCATGTCGTTGGACGCATACATGTTCCTATCCAGGGTGACGTCCATGTTGGATAGTCCCCTTCGTTTCTATCCACGGCGTGCGTTCCACGCCACCGTCACCTTGATGGCGACGTATGCCCTCCTTCGATGGTTCCTGACATGCCAACATCGACGAGTCCGGACAGCAAAGCTCCGAGGACCACCGAGCGGGAGTTTTCTGTACGGCGTCGCAAGGCGCGTTCTCGATGCTGGGGACGTGGGGGCGATGTACGAAGCTTGGGCAAAGGAGTATGGTCCGGTGTATGCGGTACCGACGACCTTGGGGAACGAGAAGATTATCCTGTGCGATCCCAAGGCCGTCGCGCATCTACAGACCAAGGATACGTGGACGTATCTCCAGACGCCACTCAAGATGAGATCGCTCGAGGTGTTTGTACGTCGTGTTCGACTTTTTTTATATGACAGCATGACTGACTCGTGGATTGTGCCGAAGCTCGGCAAGGGTCTACTGTGGGCCCATGGAGAGAATCACGAAAGGTAGGTCAGGTTTCGAGAGGGGTGTTGGAAGAGTGTTGATTAATTTATAGACAACGCAAGTGTTTGACGCCTCCTTTTGGCATTCCTGCCATTCGCAATTTGACTTGGATTTTTTACGATTCTGCATACAAGGTTAGGTCGCCGCCACATGGGTATACTTGTTTTTGACCTGAAAGGGATTCAAGGCCAAAGGAGCTTGGGATAACCTGATCGAAGGGAGCGGTGGGGATACCGCTCTCATCGAGGCTCAAAGTTGGTATGTTTCATGAATAATCTCGTCTTCTATATCTGATCTTTTCGACGTCCAGGATGAATTATATATCGTGCGTTTCTCCCTGGCATCTTGCGGCACATTCATGGCCATGGTTGCAGACTTGATACCATCAGCCTCGCTTGTTTCGTTCACGATTTTGGCGCACTCCAAGGCAAGCTTGCACCCATTACCAAAGTTATTGACAAATTCAGTACGTCTTCGACTACTGCATCGCTGAGCAAGTATCTTTTTCTTCTGGGAGACGTCTTTCCGTTCCTCGCATGGGCACCCACGTCATGCACGAGACTCCGAGCAAAGTTCGACGCCGTCGTGGAAGACATTTTGAACGTGTTTGTTGCTCGAACGCAAAAGGAATTGGAGATGGGGCTCGTAACCAGGAGAAAGCAAGATCAGTCCATCGTCGAGTTGCTTTGTATGTTCCTTCAATGGACCTGTGTTGCTGAACCGGGTTAACTCTGCAGACAGTACAATCGACCGACAGTGATTCCGAGTTCCGTATGACGAAAGACGAGATCATGTCTCAGGTAAATATAAATACGAATCTCCTCATGCGCGCTCGAGTTCCGCCTTTTTTTTTTACAGATAAAGGTATTATTCACGAAAGGGTACGAAACGACTGCCAGTACGCGTTTGTTCGTCTACGTTCTAGATCGCATTCTGATTCGTACGCATCATTATAGTCACTTTGAGCGTAAATGCCTTTATTGCCATTCTCGTCCGTTGGCTGACTACTTTCCCAGTGGGCTCTTCTGGAGTTGTCTCGGAACCCAGACGTGCAGAGGACATTGCGAAACGAGCTCATAGCACATGGTGCAGACCCGACATACGACGAACTCGCAAACGATCTTCCCTATCTCGACGCGGTCATACACGAAATCCTCCGCGTCCACCCGCCCATCCTCGAAATCTCTCGCGTCGTACGTCTCTACCATTTTTCCATGGTCACTACTCATCGGTACGTCTCCAGGCCGCCGAAAACGACCTCATCCCGCTCTCCCAACCCATTCTCACATCATCGGGCAAGCTGGTCGATAGCCTGATGGTTGCCAAAGGTACCCACCTGGTGGTCTCTTTGGAGTACATGAACCGTTCCTGCGCAATCTGGGGAGACGAAGCCAAAGTATTTCGACCGAACCGATGGATCGTAGACGCACACGGTCGAGACGGGATACCCGCCAAAGCCAAAGACGTCCAGGGATACCGCCACCTGCTCACGTTTTCCAACGGACCAAGGACGTGTTTGGGCAAGACATTTGCGGTGACGGAGCTCAAGGTGTGTCTTGTCCCGACAGGTGCAAGTGTTCGCTGAAGGGGGGATAGGCCGTCTTGACGGTGCTCGTCAAGCATTTCGTGTTTGAGTTGTGCGATGGAGAATGTGAGATTGAGAGGGGGTGCGGGGTGCTTCCGAGTCCCAAGATTGTGGGTGAGGATGGATGTAAGCTGTCTTTGCGTGTGCGGTCGTATGGTGTACACAGTGTGGAGGGGTGATTTGGAGATCGGATGGTTGAACGTGGCATGTCGTGCAGAGAAGGTGTGGTGAGCAGCACTGTGATCTAGTACTGGCCCAAACTCATTTTTAAAAATCGGCGAGAACCGAACAGGATCAATTCCATCTCATGTGTAGCACCTTGTGCCCGGAACTCGCCCGCTGATGAGGCCGATATTATAATGTTTTTTCAGTAGGCCGCTGAAAACCAACTTTCGGTCCTTGACCGTATCGTAGCAGTTGGCTGGACACGCGTCTTGACCGACTCGGGGCTTTGTCACGTGTGTGGAGCTCGATGCGAAACTCTCATGAACTGAGGGAAAATGACGAGCGAAGCATTTAATCGCCGCCGGATATGGCAGTAGCTTGGTTGCGTATTGAAATAGGCTTTCTGTCAGGACCGCCATTAAAAAATCATAATTTAGATTAGTTAGTAGAAGCTCGCTTACTATCGAAACTCAAGGGAACCTTGTTTGTCCGCAAGTCGAAGAAGCGGAAGCAACAATAGAAGTTTCGACATGATGCTTAGAGGATAGAGGGTACTAGGTTGGCTTTGGCTAATTATGTAAGCGATGGATGGATCATCATCACCAAAAGTGCGAAGTACCAGTGCTTGATTCCAGTCTTTATGCTTTGGACAGGGAATCCTCTGCATTCTTCAAATCTATCACCGGTATTCGTGATGACGACGAACTAAAGGAACACATCCTAAACGTCCAGGCTCGAGCGTATGCCGTGCGTGCTCAGTTCAGTTCCACGTATATATGATTTTTTTTTTTTAATCAAGCCGCTCTTTTTTCCAGGTGGCCCCTTACCCCTGCATCCGTTCCTTCAGCTTTACAAGGTGTGTTCGTAATAGATCATATCTAAACCAGATCCGTGACTTGCCTCTTTCAAGGCCCAAGATATTCAAGATGCCCGCTTACCAGGATGTTTTGAAACTGGGTCGAGAGCGCAAAGACGCTCTGCTACTCGACATCGGGTGTTGTTGTAGGTCTGCCGCTTGCATGCGCAACTCGAAACGTAACGGCACTTTATTTCAGTCAGCACTGACGCGCGCAGAGCAGCAGCGGATGGATTTCCCGCGGAACAGATCGTCGCGTCCGACCTTAGACGAGGTAAACACGAGATTTTCCCCTTTCACCGATCCGTTTCTGACGCTTTGTTTCGTGATGCATGGCTAGAGCTCTGGGATCTTGGACACGTGCTCTTCCGCTCGGACCCAGAGTCGTTTCCAGCGGCGTTCATAACTGGAGACGCGCTCGACCCAGCATTTCTATCCCCATTCGAGGGCGGAGTAGATCCTCTTCCCGAGGTCAACTTGTCACGCGTCAGCACTC